>PISX010032707.1:0-15906 GCA_004024625.1 Mellivora capensis | reverse complement strand
CCTGCCCACTGGCGTCTTCTGCCCCCGTAGAGATCCTGACATCCCACTGGCGTCTTCTGCCCCCGTAGAGATACTGACGAGTAGAATTTTGATCTCAGGCTGATTTCATGAGTGATCGGAGTTCCTTGGTAGGTAATCAGCTCACTTTAGGGGACAGGTTGAACCAGAGCATCCTCCTAGTTCCCCGCCATCTTGTCTCTTCACTGTTATACTCTTGACCATTATAGAAAATTATCCTTACAGCAAAACCAAAAGTTGTGTTCTACACATTTCAAGTTTGATATACCTATTAGACAAGAGGATTTGACATAGTTGTCTAACAGATAGATGAGTCTTCAATTCTGGAGCTTAGGGAGAGGTTTTGACTAGAAATATAAACTTGGGAGACATCACCATATAGATGGTCCTTAAAATCATAGGGCTGGAAGAGATAACCAAAGGAGTGAGTGTAGCTAGAGAACAGGCTGAGAAATGAGTCCTAAGGCATTTTGACAAGGAATGCATCAGCAAAGACTACTAGTCTACCAGTGAAAATAGGAAGAAATTTGGGAGTTTGTGGCTTTTTAGAAGGCAAATGAGTAAAGTATTTTAGGAAAAATAAAGTAGCTATGTCAAATGCTGATAAAAAGTCGAACAATATAAAGACTGCCAACGGATTTGGCAAGATGAAAGTAGTGATTTCAACAAGATCAGTTTTAGAGGATGAGTAGGTACCAAAGCCTAATTGCAGCATGTGGTAGCCATGGAAATATATGACTCAGATCTCCTGCTATAGGGAGCATAGCTGAATGACAGCCCCTGCCGCAGCCCCTGTAGATCCACCACTGGATTTGTGCTGAGACCAAGCTTTTTCCAGACTGCTCCAAACCTCCGAACTTCCGAGGTATTAGCACAGGCCCACCTTTGTGGGAGGCAAGACTGCTCTAATAGGCAATTTTTTGGGGTTAAGGACTTCTCATCAACATCACCAAAACTTTCTTGGAATTGTGATACAGTCTGAAATTCCTCATCCCTACCTCCTTCCTTCCCTCTCTCCTTTCACAGGCATCAGCCCCACCTAATGGCCTAATGGCTCCTTCTAAATACTTCTGCTCCACAGCCTCTCCCCTTATCATTGATTAGCATTTCCCCCAATAAATCTCTTACACATCTAATCCCATCTGGGTATCAATTTATTAGAGTACTCAAACTAACACAGAGTAGTTTAAATAAAGAATAGGAAGAGACAAACATGATACAGAGGAGCAGAAAAATTACACCTGGTTGGGGGAACTTGAGGTCTAGGTTTGCTGCTGCTGTTGTGACGTTGTGTAGATAGGAGCTATTACAGCATGTTTGTATATTTATCAGAATTACCCAAAAAGACGAGAAGAAACTGATGTTGTAGGAAACACAGAGAATGGAATCCAGTGCACACAGGGAGAGGTTAGCCAGCTCCAGGATTTTGTCCTCTCTAGCACCCCATAGTCAGTCTAGCTCTTCGAAGCCTGAAAGACATCTTCCAGGGTAAAAGTACTTTATAAGGGACTTCAACACACATTATCTCATTTTATCCTCACCACGATACATGAATTGGTAGGCATTAGCATCAAATGCATAAAAAAAATAAGAAAATAAGAAAACGGGGAGGGGGGAAAGGGAAGGGAGCTGGACATCTCAGTCAGTTAAGTGTCCAACTCTTGATTTCAGCTCAGATCATGATCTCAGGGTTGTGAGACTGAGCCCCATGCTGGGCTCCACAGTCTCCCTCTGTCCCTCTGAACCACCACCACTCATGCACACACACACACACACACACACACGCAATTTCTCTCTCTTTCTCTCTCTCTCTGTCTCAAAATAAATAAACCTTTGAGGTGCCTGGATGGCTCAGACAGTTAAGCATCTCCCTTCCACTCAGGTCATAATCCCAGAATCCTGGGTTTGAGCCCGGAGTCAGGCTCCCTGCTTTCCCTCTCCCTGTGCACTTTCCCCCCCTCATATGTGCACGCTCTTTCTCTCCCTCTCTCTGTCTCTAATAAATAATCCTTTAAAAATAAATAAATAAATCTTTTTAAAAAAAAGATAAGAAAGTTAAAATGCAAAAAGCTTGGGGCACCTGGTTGGCTCAGTGGGTTAAAGTTTCTGCCTTCGGCTCAGGTCATGATCCCAGGGTTCTGGGATCAAGCCCCATGTCGGGCTCTCTACTCAGCAGGGAGCCTGTTTCCTCCTCTCTCTCTCTGCTTGCTTCTCTGCCTACTTGTGATCGCTGTCTGTCCAATAAATAAATAAAATCTTTTTAAAAAATATTTAAAAAGTTTAAGTGAATTTTCATAGTTTTGATGATTAGCAAAGAATAGAATTTAGAGTTAAAATTTTGCCTTCTGATTTCAAGTCCAGTTTTAGACTGCTGCTCCTGAGAAAACACAAGAGGGTGGACAGAGGCCATAAAGAGTAGGGTAGGCAGGGGGGTGATCGCAAGGGTGGAGCGTCAGTGGAAGAATTGGAGCTCATATTTAGGGCCCCCAAGGCTGTTTAATAGACAAGCGATAGGCAAAATGAAATAGAGTGCCATGTAACCTAATAGAGGTAGTCCATCTAACTTATATATCATTCTAAAGCTACTAGCCAACCAATAAAAAATTCAAGTATGGCGCCCCTGGGTGGCTCAGTCGTTAAGTGGCTGCCTTCGGCTCAGGTCATGATCCCAGGGTCCTGGGATTGAGCCCTGCATCGGGCTCTCTGCTCAGTGGGAAGCCTGCTTCTTCCTCGCCCATTCCTTCTGCTTGTGTTCTTTCTCTGCTCAGAGAGTCTGTCAAATAAATAAATAAAATCCTTAAAAGAAAATTCAAGTGTTTGGTAGCAAAACAGATGCTGGGATACTTCAGATCAGAACAAGAGTAGTCAAAGCTGGGAATAGTAGGAAACATTCAGGAGAATTCCTGAGCCCCTAGAGCAGTGCTTTGGGCATTTTTATAGAGCCACACTTAGGCTATATAGATAAATGGCAGATCACCACAATAAAGTTAATACCACAATAAAGCAAGTCAAATGAATTTTTTCATTTTCCAGTGTACGTGAAACTTATATTTACATTATACTGTAATCTATTAAGTGTGTAATAGCATTGTATCTTAAAAAAGAGGTAAATATCTCAACTAAAAAATGTTATTGCTAAAAAATGTAAACCATCATCTGAGTTTTCAGCAAGTCATAATATTTTTGCTGGTGGAGGGTCTTGCCTCAACGTTGATAGTTACTGACTGATTAAGGAGTGGTGGCTGAAGTTGGGGTGGCTGTGGCAATTTCTTAAAATAAGACAATGAAATTTGCACATTAATTGACTCTTCACTTCACAAATGATTTCTCCATAGCATGTGATGCTCTTTGATAGCATTTACCCACAGTACGACTCCTTTCAAAATTGGAGTCAATCCTTTGAAACGCTGCCACTGCTTTATCCACAAAGTTTATATCATATTCTAAATCCTTTGTTGTCATTTCAACATCTTCACAGCATCTTCACCAAAAGTTGATTCCATCTCAAGAAACCACTTTCTTTGCTCATCCCTTAGAAGCAAGTCCTCATCTATTAAAGTTTTATCATGGGATTGCAACAATTCAGTTACATCTTTAGGCTCCACTTCTAATTCCAGTTCTCTTGCTATTCCCACCACATCTGCATTTACTTCCTCCACTGAAGTCTTGAAACTCCTCAAAGTCATCCATGATGGTTGGAATCTACTTCTCCCAAATTCCTGTTCACATTGGGGGTATAGTTCAGGGTTAGAGCATTTGAGTGCAAACCCCTTTTCATGTTGATATTTTGACCTCTTCCCATGAAATACAAATGTTCTTAATATTATCTAGAATGGTGAATCCTCTGTGAAAGATACTCAATTGACTTTGTACAGATCCATCAGAGGAATCATTATCTATGACAGCTGTAGCCTTACGAAATGAATTTTTCAATAATAAGATGTGAAAGTCAAAATTATTCCTGGATCCATAGCTGCAGAATGGATGTGGTGGTGAGCAGGTATGAAAACAACATTACTCTCATTGTCTATGTCCATCATAATTCTTGGGTGACCAGATACACTGTCAATAAGTGATAATATTTTGAAAGGAATCCCCCCCCCCCCAGGAGTAGGTCTGAACAGTGGGCTCAAAATATTCAGTAAACCATGTTGCAAACAGATAGGCTGTCACCCAGGCTTTGTTGTTCCATTTAAAGAGCACAGGCAGAGTAGATTTAGTATAATTCTTAAGGGCCCTAGGATTTTCATAATGGTAAATGAGCATTGGCTTCAAGTGAAAGTCACTAGCTTCATTAGCCCCTAACAAGAGAGGCAGCCTGTCCTTTGAAGATTTGAAGCCAGGCATTGATTTCTTCTCTGTAGCTATATAAGTCCTATGTGACATCTTCCTTCAACAGAAGACCGTTTCATCTACATTGGAAATCTGTTGTTTATTATAGCCACCTTCCTTAATTATCTTAGCCAGATCTTCTGGAAAACTTGCTGCAGCTTCTACATCACTACTTGCTGCTTCATCTTGCACTTTTATGCTGCGGAGGTGGCTTCTTTCCTTAAACCCATGAACCAGTCTCTGCTATCTTTAGGCTTTTCTTCTGCAGCCTCCTTAACTCTCAACTGAGGAGAGTAAGGGCCTTGCTCTGGCTTAGGCTTTGACTTAAGGGAATGTTGTGGCTGGTTTGATCTTCTATCCAGATCACTAAAACTTTCTCCCTATCAGCAATGAGGCTGTTTCACTTTCTTATCTTCATGTAGTCACTGGAGTAGCACTTGTAATTTCCTTTAAAAATGTTTTCTTTCATTCATAACTTTGCTAACTTTTGGTGCAGGAGGCCTGATTTTTAGCCTATCTCCACATTTGATACAACTTCCCCACTAAATTATTCATTTCTAGCTTTTGATTTAAAGTGAGAGATGTGTGACTCTTCCTCCTACTTGTACACTTACAGGCCATTATAGGGTTATTCATTGGGATAATTTCAATATTGTTGTCTCAGGGAATAGGAAGGCCTGAAGAGAGGGAAAGAGATGTGGGCATAGTCAGCATTTCTGTGGAGCAGTCAGAACACACTCATTTATTGATTAAGTTTGCTGTCTTATAAGAGTGCAGTTCATGGTACTCCAAAATAATTATAATAGTAACATTAAAGATCAACATTACAAATATAATAATAATGAAAAAGTTTGAAATATTGCAAGAATTTCTAAAATGGGGCCGAGAAACACGAAGTGAGCAAATATGTATGGGAAAAATGGCGCTGATAGTCTTGCTCAGTGCAAGGTTCCCACAAACCTTCAATTTGTAAAAAAATGCATATCTGGGAATGCAATAAGCAAAGCACAATGAAATAATGTATGCCTGTAGTTTGGAAGAGAATCATTGAGGATTCTGAGTTAGCAGGGAGGTAGCATATTAGAAGTCAAAGATAACTATAACGTTTCTGTGTAGGGGAGATCACATGGATGCACTCAACAATACTTAAAGGATGGGATGGGGGTGGGGGTTGTTATTGAGGTAGATGACTAATTCCTCTTGATATATGATGATGTTTGGGATGAGGGGAGACTCCCCTCTAGATCTAAGGGGACCTATTAGATTAGTTTAATGAAGAGGTAGAACTGGTATCATTTCAAGGGAAAAAAGAGAACTAGTGTCATTTCTCTAAGTTCTTTAGTCAGGAGAAGGATGGAAAAGAGAAGTCTTAAGTAGATTCTTGGGATCAGGAAGTAACAGGTCTTTTATTTTTTCTTCTTTAATTCCTTGATCCTATTGGTGAACAATACAACTTTCCTGACTTGTTAAAGGTTTTTCATGGTTTTTATCCCAAATATCCTCTTTTTTGCAAAAAAAACAATTTTTGCTTTGTCCATTGTGGGAACATTGGTAGCATTAGTTCTTCCTTCACATTACACAGCCTTCCTATACATAAAAAGCTAATCAATTCTACCAATCCATCTCTCCCTCTCCACCTTTCTCCCCATCACCACCTCTTTCCCTCTCCTCTTCTCATTCCCTTCCTCTGTCTCTGCCTTTCTATCTCTCTCTCTCTCCCTCCCCCCCTCCTGCAAGCATCTCTAGAATGTGAATCTCAGTCCCATAATTTTTTTCATAAACTCTATCTTCCTCATGAAAGGAGGATCAGTCATCAAGGATGTATAGTGAAAGGAGACAGTAAAGAAATTTCAAGATCTCATAAAAGACCAAAGCCAGCCTAACATAGACAAGAAACAACTGGGAGGCAGTTGAACTGTGCAAGCTAGAAGTCTCTAGCTATGGCTGGAGTTCCACTGGATTTCCATCCTTTAGGACCCTGGGCAGTATGTATGAGGTATGACCAAGAATAAAGATCCAAAATCAATGGAATATATGTGCAAATAAGTCTTCTTTAATTCAGGTTGTTCACTGACCATTTAAGTATTTTCTCTGTCCTAGATCTGGTCTCTGCTCCCCAAATGTAACTGAAGCCCCCCTACTCTTGAACAGGAAGAAACTTCCAGTCATATAGACAATATTTACCTTTTAACACTCTATTTTGCTGTTGCATGCATCTTAGTTTCTTCTAGTTTAGATTTTATGCAGTTTATATCCATTGTCTTAACTGGTTCAGAGCTGAATTAATTATTTTCCATTCAAACCCCTGTGCTCTGGTCTAAGCTTCTTCCTAGTTTATGAGCTACATACAGGCAGAGTATTATTTCTTTCTGTGATTTGCCACAAAGAAGGATTCCCCCCAAAACGTTAGGTGGATGAATGGATGAATAGATAAGTGGATGAATGGATGACTTACTCCCGCTTTATTCTCCATTCTACATCTATTAATGTCTTACCTCAAATTATCCCTTTAAAAAAATTATCCCTTTTTTATGAAGCCATTCTTTAGTTCTTCCTCCAGATATCCACCCCCTATATTTGAACCCTTAAGAATTTTTTGTCCTGAGATGCTTACTTTATCCCATCTTATATTTTTGTTTTGCCATCTTGTATCTTGTGTTTTAGTCTTCCATAGAGAGGCACTATGTCTCATTCATTTTTACTTCCTATTGAACCTAACACAGGGTTTACATGCATTATATAATCAATAAATATTTTGAGTATAATTTAATCTAGAGTAATTTCATTTTCATAATATCCTTGTAAGATAAACAGAACTCACTTTACTGGTTAAGAAACTGAGGTTTAGATAAGTTGATGACAATCATCCACTGGCCATGGTTGCCCAAATGGGCAAAGAGCTGGCTAGGAGGAGAGCTCAGGGGTGGGAAAGGAGAACCAGCTTTCACCAGCACCAGTTCCTGACTGAGTATGAGTTTAACAGATCTGCTTTCAAACAACCTTTACAAGGAACATGCTGGGTCATAAAAGCCAAACCTCTGCATGTACAAAAAGGATAAGGTCTTTAAAGATATTTTCCTGCTTTGATCTTTCCTTCAGTAAGGCATATGTTATATTTTCCTTTTAACCGTATACATCCATCACCATACACCATCTTACCCAGATGTCTTATGTGTCTACAATCTGTTCTTATGTTTAATGTCACCATTGCTTACCTAGTCAAGGGCCGCATTGCCTTATGATCACACAATTGTTGTAGCTTTTCAATTGCTCTTCCTTCCATATGGGTTCCTCCACCTTTCAGTCAATTCTCCACAACAATGCTAGTAAATCTTTCAAAGCTACCATTGTTTACATACTTGCCAACAGGACGCTACAATATTTTTTAATGGCTGTCTCTTATTTCAGAATAAGATCAAACTTTTTGGCTTGAAATTCTATCCTCTTGCAGTCTTTTCACCAACCTCATTTCCAACCTTTTCTCTTAAAACTCCTTAAAGGAGCCTTCTATTCAAGCTCAGATTTCCCACATATGACAAACGTTCCCTCCCCTCTCAGTCACATCATTTCTCCTACTTATACTTAAAATGTTTTCTTTCTTCACCTTTTATCTAAATGCTACACTATCTTCAAAGCACAGCTCAAAGGCTATCTCTGCTCTGAAGTTTTACTATATACATCATCCTTCGGTAATCATTCTTTCCTCTGAATTCCCTTAGCACTTTCCATATGCTACTTGACTATCTTTTAAGGTACATATACTCATGGACCCCAAATAAATCTTTAACTCATCCCGAACGGAAACTCTGTACCCATTAAACAATAACTTCCCATTCCTCTCTCCCTCAGACACTGTTTTTTTTTTTTTTAATTTCCTCTTGTGACTATAATGTGCACTATGGTTGAGAAACTGAATTTATAGTTTAGTACACCCATCCTCAGCTCTAATCCCATGTTACCACTGAGTCTTAGGAATCATTGTTGACTGCACTGTGCCAAAGGTGGTGGCATTCTATGGTATTTTGGTAGAAACCTTTCCTAAAATTTTCAGTGGGGCAGTTTTCTGAATTTGTAGCATCTTTTTGCTCAAGTTTCTGGTGTTAGCCAAATCTGCTTATCTCTCATTCTTGGAGTTCATAGTAGTGAGGGACTCAAGCTCTATTTTCCAATTCAGTTTCTGGGTCTTGTCCCTTATTTTTCAGTTTGGTACCCAATCTGTTTAAGTTTGATTTTTTTTTTTTTAAAGTTATGGAATGACCTGGATTTGCCTCTTTGTAGCAACCTTCTCCAGTGCATTCCTGCCTGAAGAGGTGGATGAAGCTTTTTCTTTGTGGTGGTCATTCTACATTATTCATCACCTCCAGGGAGTCAAGTGGCCATTATGAACTTAAAGAAAGTGTGGAGCTGAGCATTTTAGAAGATACCATATTGCTGATAGTGGGAAAAGTGATAAACAAATCTTATGCTTTCTATTTCAGAATAATGATCTGATCCTTACTTTTTTTAGCTACTAAAATATTTAGGACACGTGATTTTATTCAATGCTCTTCTACCACAATAGAAAACTTGAAGAAGATGAGGAGAAACACAGAAGAGTGAAATGACATTTAAAATTTTGAAAGTATAATGCTGGAATTACAAGCCTACTTTCACTTATGTTCAAATTAAGGCAACAACATATGTGAACGAAAATAGAATAAAGAACAAAAAGGAGTGCTGAGTAAGGTGCAATTATTTAGACATTTTATCACTTGCTTACTTATTGAGTATTCGCTACCATACTAGTTACTGAGAGGGGTTCAAAAATGAAAATGGATGGTCCTACCTTCTAAGAGCTTATAATCCAGGTCAGGGAGACAAATAAGCAGTTTACAAAGTAAAATTAAATGCAAACAAGAGTGATATGAGTAGGGTATAGTCAGAGCAGAAAGAAAAAGGAAGATTCACTCTAATTGTGTAAAATCAGAAGACACTTGGTAGTAAAAACAAAATTTGAGTAATGTCTCTGAAGGCAGATAAGATTAAAGTATGTCAGTGTTACAGGAAGGTCTGTCCTCTGATTACACTAGTTTTAACCAAAGGATAGAGTCTGATGGGACAGAGTTGCCAGGGTGAAATAGCCAGAAAGAAGTGCAGATTAGGCATTTTTCTTACTTAACTATTAGGAACCATTATTGTTTCTATCCAGATGAATGTCATAATTAGAGTCGTGTTTCAGATAGATGAGTTTGACCACAATGTGTTGGTTGATTGGAATGGGAAAGGTCATAGGCATGGATAATACAACACTAGACTTCCTTTTAAAGTTTACATCTTTAGGGGTGCCTGGGTGGCTCAGTGGGTTAAAGCCTCTGCCTTCGGCTCAGGTCATGATCCCAGGATCCTGGGATCAAGCCCTGCATCAGGCTCTCTGGTCAGCAGAGAGCATGCTTCCCCTCCCTTCTCTCTCTGCCTGCTTGTGATCTCTGTCTGTCAAAAAAAAAAAAAAAGAAATCTTTAAAGTTTACATCTTTAGAGTACCTGGGTGGCTCAGTGGGTTTGCTTCTAGTTCTTGATTTCAGTTCAGGTCATGATCTCAGATTCGTGACATCAAATCTCTGCATCAGGCTCTGCGCTCAAGGTGCAGTCTCTCTCTCTCTCTTCCTTGCGAATAAATAAATCTTAAAAAAAAAAAGTTTACATCCTCATTCTTACATGAGTGGCAGCTTGATAGAGTGGAAAAAAATCACTGGACCTGAAGTCTGAAAGCATTTTCTGGCTGTGTCTCTTATTAGCTGTGACCTTGGCATATTACTTAATATGTGTACTCTATGTTTCTTTTTCTGCTAAGTGGAATTAATAACTGTCTTATAGAATTGTTGTGGTAAATAAGAGAAGCCTCAGAACATAATGTCTCGCACAAAGTAAGTGCTCATTGAATGTTTCTTTCTCTCCTTTCCTACCTAATCCAGATTTTAAAGGTGTTTATTTCTTTGACTATACAGTTTAGTAGGTCAACACCCACACGGTTCATTTCAGTATTTTACTTTTTTTTTTTTAAGATTTTTATTTATTTGACAGCCAGAGATCACAAGTAGGCAGAGAGGCAAGCAGAGAGAGAGAGAGAGAGAGAGAGAGAGAGAGGAGGAAGCAGGCTCCCTGCGGAGCAGAGAGCCCGATGTGGGGCTTGATTCCAGGACCCTGGGATCATGACCCAAGCCGAAGGCAGAGGCTTTAAACCACTGAGCCACCCAGGCACCCCTCATTTCAGTATTTTAGATGATGCTAAACTCTGTGACATAGAAGGCAAAATTATAACACATTTGCATTTGGAAGAACAAATTTACAATCAAGAAATTAATAGGTACGTTGGGTTCTTAAGACAGTCTGAGTTTGGGGTGCCTGGGTGGCTTAGTCAGTTAAGTGTCTGCCTTTGGCTCAGGTCATAATCCCAGGGTCCTGAGATGAAGACCTGCCTCAGCTCCCTGTTCAGCAAGGAGTCTGCTTTTCCCTCTCCCTGTCTGTACCCCTCTCACTGTGCCCCTTTCCCCTGCTTGTGCTCTGTCTCTTGCTTTCTCTTTCTCTCAAATAAATAAAATCTTTTCTAAAAAAAGTCTGAGTTTATTCAATATTCATTTAGCCAATATTAATTGACCCCTGCATGGATATATGACAGTACAAGCAAGCAAAAGTAGGAACAATTTAGTCCTGCTCTGGAGAAGTTCAAAGTCAAGTATCAGAAATAGATACATACACAGATAATTAAAAAGGTTTATTATAGGTTCTCCAGGAGAAGCTTATACAAAATGTTATGGAAACACAGCAGAATACATAACTAGCTGAATTTGCAGAGTAATGGAAAGCTTTCCAAGGAAGCAATCCTTTTAGATGAGTCTTGGAGTGTAGTAGTTCACCTACTACCCAAGTGGAGGAAGAACATACCAGACAGAGGAAATAGTATATAAAAATATAACAAAGAGGAAGATTGCATTTGGCTACATGTAACTAAAAATAAAAATAACAGAGATTTAAACAAAGTTGGGATTTATTTTTCCCACATTCTAGGAAATTTATAGGTAAGTAGTTGCTGGCATTAATTTAGTGACTCAAGGATGTCAAGTCATAGGTCTTTGAGTGTTTTCAAACACTCATATTCCTATATTCAAAAGGAAGCTGGGAAATAAAGTTTTATTTAATTTATTTATTTATTCTCTTGAAGCTGGGCACAAAATTGCCTCATCAAAATAATAATTCTGTTTAAAAAAAAAGAAACTGAAGAATATATTTGGTATAGGTAACTAATAATCTCTGCTATAGCGTTTTTGGGGGGTTGCAAATAGTGTAGCTGGAAGATGAAATTTCAGAGGACTGATAAAGGAGGTTGGAAATCCAAGCAGAACTGAGCTAAGGGAAGATTAAAGTTTATTTGTGGGGGCGCCTGGGTGGTTCAGTGGGTTAAAGCCTCTGCTTTAGGCTCAGGTCATGATCCCAGGGTCCTGGGATCGAGCCCCACATCAGGCTCTCTGCTCTGCGGAGAGCCTGCTTCCTCCTCTCTCTCCCTGCCTGCCTCTCTGCCTACTTGTAATCTCTGTCTGTCAAATAAATAAATAAAATCTTTTTTTAAAAAAGTTTATTTGTGCAATTTTTTCATGGAAAAGTAGATTCAAAGATCCATGATGGAATGTCAGGTAACAGGTATGGCCTGGTTACAGCCACAGTAGTAAGAAAGGAAAGTTCTTTATTTCCAACTCATTTGGCCAACTGATCAGAAACCTCCCAAGTCTTAGAAATGTAAGGGGCAGTGTTCTAGCAGGAAGAACTGGTTGTTTTGCAAGGCTACACAGGACCTGTTTTTATTCCATACCTTTTTAATGATAAAAGTCACCACTGCCAGCCATGGTTTTTTTTTTGTTTTTTTTTTTCCTTTTGCCATTCTATTCCTTTCTTCTTTTTTGCCTTGACTTTATAACGGTGTGTGGCCCAGTAACTCCATTTCTTCTCTCTTTTGATGAGTTTTCAGCAGATTCTGTACCCCTGAATGAAAGCCAAACATGGTCATTTTTAGGCTCCAGGATTTCTGAGACTTAATTTTGTTTTTATATTTGGCAAGCTTCCATCATTCTTTTGTGATTCCTCTTCCTCTCATCTTGGGGCTTTTCAACAGCTGCCCTTCTAACATGCTCCCCAGCTCCCTCTTAATTCCTTCCTTTCCTGAGCATTCTCATCCTCTTGCATAAGCAAAGGTCAGGGAAATGTTTAGTGACCTGGAGAGTCAAGAGCTTTCTAATATCTGACTAAAGCCTTCCTACTACCAAATTAAAATCATATCCAAATTGTTGATATAAGAAATACGATTTTGGTGATTCTTTTTCTTTTTCTCATCTCAAGAGTAATATCTGTTTATTTTTAAAAACTTGAAAAAAATCAAACAAAAAAGAAGTACAACTCATCCATAATCCCACCATTCCAAAATTTCCATCATTAACATTTTTAAAAAAATTTTATTTATTTATTTGACAGAGAGAGAGCATAAGCACGGGGAGCAGCAGAGACAGAGGAAGAAGCAGTCTCTCTGTTGAACAGGGAGCCGAATGTGGGGCTCAATCCCAGGCCCTGGGATCACGACCTGAGCCAAAGGCAGATGCATAGCCACTCAGGTGCCCCTACCATTGCCATTTTGGTGTATTTTCTTTCCTTTCAGTCTTTTTAAATAATATAACTTTATGAATATTTATGGGTTTTAAAGCTTTAGACATTGGAAATGTGTCCCACAATGGAAGACAAGGACTAAGAACTCATGAACTCAACATACACACATATTTCCCTTCCTCTTGGAATTTTACAACAATTTTTACTAAAGCATTACTCAAAATGATATTCACAATGTGAATATACTTTAAAAAAAAGATTTTATTAATTTATCAGAGAGAGAGAAAGAGAGCACAAGCAGGGGAGCAGCAGGCAGAGAGAGAAGCAGGCTCCCAGATGAGGAAGGAGCCTGATGTGGGACTCCGTCCCAGGACCCTGAGATTATTCCCTGAGTGGAAGGCAGTTGCTTAACCAACTGAGACACCCAGGTGTCCCAATGTGAACGCACTTAATGCCACTAAACTGTATACTTAAAAAATGGTTAAAATGGTAAACTTTATTATGCATATTTTACCACAAGTTTTTTCTAAAACCTCAAGCTGTAGAAAATAAATGATATCAACATTACAACATTTATTTAGTATATAAAAGTACGTTTCATTTCTACTACAATTTTTATTTTTCCAAGATTCAGTAACTGTCTGCTTTCCCCCTCTATTTGCTTAGTTTTTATGGAAATGATCCCAACCTTTCAACAGAACTATAAAATCTAAATCAGGTCAGCCAAATACACCAGCTCCTTTTTTTTTTTTTTTTTGATACAGTATTCATTTTGAGGTCGTCTGTAATCCTATTCCTATCTGAACTGGAAGCTTTCATCTTGAACCTAGATTATTTCCATCCTGGACAGTTCTTTTGGCTCTTTCCTATCTTGGATCTCTTGTTTCATGAACCCCAATCTTTTGATTTTTTGCTTTATTGCCTCTGATGAAACACATACTTGAGCAACTTCCTGAAAAACTCTATGTGGAGGGCAAATGTTTTGTGCTCATGGATGGCTGAAAATGTCTTTATTATAAATTATCCTCATCTGATTGGTAGTTTGCCCAGGTATAGAACTCTACATTGCAAAATAATGTTTCCTCAGAATTTTGAAGGCTTTGCTCCACTGTTTTTTTTAGTTTTCAGGATTGTTGTTGACATATCTGCTATTCTGAGCCTTAAAACTCTGTATGTGATCTGCTTGATTTGTGTAGGGTTTTTTTTCCCTTAAAGATTATCTCTTTATGCCTGGGGATTTGAAATTCTACAGTATGACTTGTGGATATTTTTTCATTTGGTGTCCCAGTTACTTATCCTTTTTATGCTCTTTATGTAGAACAAATAGGATGCCAAAATCTAACGGCAAGAAGTTTCTCTTAGACCAATCAATTTTGCCAAAGGAGTATCCTCCATTCTCTTTCTTAGGGGATAAAAGCCTAACTATTAGCCTACTACATAATTGTATACATATTTTTTATATAAACATATATATTTCACAGATGAGATCAGACTACACATTTTCTAAAATTTGTTTTTCATCTAATGATGTATCTAAAACTTCCTATGTCTGTATGCATAGGAATATATAAGAATGTAAAAGGGATGCCTAAAATTTCATATAATAGATGAGCCATAATTTACTCAAATAGTTTCTAGTTGGTGGGCTTTGGGTTTGTTTTTTTTTTAAATAACAACATTGCAATTATGTCTATATCTTCCTGTACTTGAACAAGAATATCTGTACAATAAATTTCTAGAAGTAGAATGGTTGGAGCAAAAAATTTGCATATTTAAAATTTTTTTAAAGATTTTTTTATTTATTTGACAGACAGGGATCACAAGTAGGCAGAGAGGCAGGCAGAGAGACAGAGGAAAGGAAGAAGGCTCCCTGCTGAGCAACAAGCCCGATGCAGGGCTCAATCCCAGGACCCTGGGATCATGACCTGAGCTGGAGGAAGAGGCTTTAACCCACTGAGCCACCCAGGTGCCCCCATATTTAAAATTTTTTTATCAACATTGCTAAATTACACTCCCAAAAAGGTTGTAAAAATTCATGCTACCTCCAATGTTGTGTAAGAGTGCCCACTTTCTTATAAGTTTGAGAATTCTGGATATTGTCAAAATTTTTTAACTTTACCATTTTGACAAAATTTTTAAAAATATATTTAGTTCTCTTGAGGCTTGATATCTGAGGAAGGTGGTGGAGTAGAAGGATCCTGGGCTCACCTCATCCCACAGATTCAACTGGATAACACCATATCAGTGCAAATAAACAAGAAAATGACTGGTAGAACAGATTCTCCATAGCTAAATGTAGAGAAGAGACCACATGGAAGAAGGTAGACTCTGGAGCCAAATGTACCCATGGGACTGTTTGAGGTGTCCAGCATGGGCACCCCAGGCACAGGGGGCCTATGCTGGAAAAGAAATCCCAATAACATTCGGCTTTGAAGGCTAGAGGGTCCAGGCTTCACAAGTTTCTACATCAGTGGGCCTTAACATCTGGAACTTTAAAAAATCAGTGAGCTAGATTGGAAGAACAAATATTGTGAAAATGTCTATGCTACCTAAAGCAATCTACACATTTAATGCAATCCCTATCAAAATCCCACCCATTTTTTTTTTCAAAGAAATGGAACAAATAATCCTAAAATTTATATAGAACCAGAAAAGACCTCGAATAGCCAAAAGAATATTGAAAAAGAAAACCAAAGTTGGTGGCATCACAATTCCGGACTTCAAGCTCAATTACAAAGCTGTCATCATCAAGACAGTATGGTACTGGCACAAAAACAGACACATAGATCAATGGAACAGAATAGAGAGCCCGGAAATAGACCCTCAACTCTATGGTCAACTAATCTTCGATAAAGCAGGAAAGAATGTCCAATGGAAAAAAGACAGCCTCTTCAATAAATGGTGTTGGGAAAATTGGACAGCCACTTG
>PISX010032706.1:0-15893 GCA_004024625.1 Mellivora capensis | reverse complement strand
TGCCTGGGTGGCTCAGCTGGTTAAGTGTCTGCCTTCACCTCAGGTCATAATCCCAGGGTCCTGGGATCTAGCCCCAGGGCTTCCTGCTCAGTGGGCAGCCTGCTTCTCCCTCTCCCTGTGCCTGCCACTCCCCCTGCTTGTGCTCTCTCACACATACTTTCTCTCTCTCTCTATCTCTCTCTCTCTTAAATAAATAAAATCTTTTAACAAAAAAGAAGATAAAGAATTAAAAGTGGAAGAGCAAATTATATCCAGAGTAGGTGGAAGGAAATAGTACAGAATAGAGGGGAAACAGGCAAAGTGAATAGAAAACCATTAGAGAAAATACACAAACCCAAAATTTAGTTATTTGAAATGGTCAACAAAAATGAATCTTTTGGGAAACATGATGTTGTTTTTACAATGTTGGTGAGGGGCAGAGCTGACAGCCAAGAAAGAATTATTGAGATGTCTTTGTTTCAAAAAGGTGATTTTATTAAAGCACAGGAACAAGACCCATGGGGAGAAAGAGTTTCTGCACTGGGGTCGTGAGGAATGCCTGATCCTGTACTTGGGGGTTTGGGGAGATAAGGAAAAAGGTAAGTACCCAAAAGAACTCTCATATACTATCTAAAGATACTAAAGGCCTTGCTATTGTCAAGGAAAAGCTGTTTCTCCTTCTAGTAAAGCATTAACATTAAGACAGTTGGGAGTTTCCTGGAGAAATGTTATTATACTCTTCTAAACAAGTCCTCCTCAATGGGCTACAGTTCAAAAAGTAATTTAATTTTGTTTATATTTTCTTCTGCCTTTGCTTCTCACATTGCTCATGGAGGGGAGGGTGATGTTTGGGCTCCAAAAAATTTGAGTTATGGGTCTCTGAGAATTAGGCTATCAATAAGAATAAAAGTAAGAATAAGAATAAAAGAATAAGAATAACTTTGTATATCACCAAGACACTGGTAAACTGATGAAGACTCCTGTCCTGCAGGACCTTGATCTCTATCAGTTAACCATTTGCTTTTCCCTTCCCTTAGTTTTAGGACAGACTGGAGTGCATGAGGAATGTCACACTGATCCCACTGTGGGGACTGGAGGGGTGGAGTGTTAGCTTGTGTTCTGTCCTCAGCTTGCCTTCTGCTCCCTCATCAAACCGACCAAAATTAAAAAGAAAACAAATTATTAAAGTCAGAAATGACAGAATAGACATTACTACCATCATTTAGAAATAAAAAGAATTATAAAGGAATCCCAGTCTTTCACAAACTTTTTTAAGTAGAAGAGGGAATACTCCCCAACTCAATCTATAAAATCAATAATACCCTAATAAAAAGTGCAGTCAAAGACATTCACAAACCAAAAACAGACAAAATACTGCAGATCAGTAATACAGATGGGGGCCCCTGGGTGGCTCAGTGGGTTAAGCCTCTGCTTTCAGCTCCGGTCATGATCCCAGGTCCTGGGATCAAGCCCTGCATTGGGCTCTCTGCTCAGCAGGGAGCCTGCTTCCTCCTCTCTCTCTGCCTGCCTCTCTGCCTACTTGTGATTTCTGTCTGTCAAATAAATAAATAAAATCTTAAGGAAAAAAAAAAGAAAAGAAAAATACTATTCAATAAATCAAAACAGAAGGAACTTCCTCAGTGAGATAATAGACATCTATTAAAGACAAAAACAAAAACAAAAACAATGCCATGCTTATTGATAATTGACCAAATACTTCTCCTTACAATTAAGAGAAGATAAAGATATCCACTCTCACCATTGTACTAAATGTCCTATGTAAGAAAATTATGCAAGAAACGTAATAATAAGCATCCAGATTAGAAGGGATTAAGAACGTCTATATTTCCAGATCATATAATCTTATATATGGAAAATTCTAAGAAACACACTAACACTATTACAACTAATACGTGAGGTTTTGGTAAAATTGTAGGATACAAAAGGAACTTAAAAAAATCAACTATATATATATTTTTAAAAGATTTTATTTATTTATTTGACAGACAGAGATCACAAGTAGGCAAAAAGGCAGGCAGAAGAGAGAGCAGGGAAGCAGGCTTCCTGCTGAGCAGAGAGCCCAATGAGGGATGCAGGGCTTGATCCCAGGACTCTGGGATCATGACCTGAGCAGAAGGCAGAGGCTTTAACCCACTGAGCCATGCAGGTGCCCCGAAAATCAACTATATTTTTATATACTTGCGCTGACCAATCTAAAAGTGAAATTAGGAAAAAAAAAATCCATTCACAATAGCACTATAAATAATACCAGGAATAATTTTTTTAAGTGTAATATACACTGAGAACTACAAAACATCACTGTAAGAATTAAAAGACCTAAATAAACCAAAAACCGTCTTGTGTTGGATCAGAGTGAATATTATTAAAACGCCAATACTCCCCAAACTGGTCTACAAATTCAATGCAATCCCTAGCAGAATCCCAGCACATTTCCTTGTAGAAACTGACTTGCTCATTTCAGCATTCATGGGACTTCAAGGGACCCAGAACAGACAGAACAATCCTGGGGAAAAAAAAAAAAAAAAAGAACAGCATGAGGATTCACAATTCTGATTTCAAAAGTTACTAAAGACTGTGGTTCTGCCCTAATACAGACACAGACATGAGTAGAGCAGAATTTAGACTTCAGAAATACTCCTAAACATATGGTCACTTGATTTTTTCCTAGATTCCCAACACCATTTAATGAGGAAAGAATTGTTGTTTGAATAAATAATGATAGAACGGGATAGCCCCATGCAAAAGAATTAAGCTGGACACCTACCTCATACTGCATACAAAAATTAAAATAGGGACGTCTGGGTGGTTCAGTTGGTTAAGCAGCTGCCTTCAGCTCAGGTCATGATCCCAGCGTCCTGGGATCGAGTCCCACATCGGGCTCCTTTGCTCAGCAGGGAGCCTGCTTCTCCCTCTGCCTCTCCCTGCCACTCTGTCTGCCTGTGCTCGCGCGCTCTCTCTCTCTCCTTCTCTGACAAATAAATAAATTTTTAAAAAAATTAAAATTAAAATGGATCATAAACCGAAATGTATGACTTACAACTCTGAAACTTTTAGAATAAACCATAGTGGTAAGTATTTGTGACTTCGAATGGTTACATTTGATGTGGCCTTATAATGTGGTTTAAAGCAGTGGGGGGTTCACAGATGTCAGTCAAAAAATTCTTCAGACATCTTTGGTACAAAAAGGTGGTTTTATGAATGCATAGGGACAGAACCCATGAGCAGAAAGAACTGATGTCCAGATTAAGAGGAGCAACTGACTCTATAGTATGGAGTTGGGGAAGGTAAAGACAAGGGAAGTTTCCAAAAGGACTTTCATATGCTAAAGAAGATTCATAGCATCCCTAGCTAGCTATTATCAACCTAAAGTTGTTTTTCCATCTAGCAAACCATTAAGACAGTTGAGAGTTTCCTGGAGTAATGTTATACTCTTCCTGCCTCAAGTATTTGTCAATGGGCTGCAGGTTATAAGGAAATTTAATTTTATCTGCATTTCCTTCTACCTTTGTTCCCAGATCCCTTAGATATCAAAACACAAGCAACCCACTCCCAGCCCCCCAAAATGAAGACGCTGAATTTCATCAAACTTTAAATATTTTCTGCTAACAGGGACACTATCAAGAAACAGAAATAGTAACCCAAAGAAGGAGAAAAAATTATTTATAAATTATATATCTGATAAGGGACTTATATCTAGAACAAAGACATGAAGGACTCTTACAACCCAACCATAAACCAAACATAACCCAATTTAAAAATACTGTAAGGATTTGAATATACATTTCTCCATAAATGCTCAATAAAAATATGAAAACTTTCCAATACTGGACATTAGGAAAACATAAACTGAAACCACAATGTGATATCACTTTATACCAACTGGAATGACTGAAATCAAGACTAGCAATAACAAGTGTTGATAAGATTGAAGGTATTGGAGCCCTCACACATTATGGCTGAGAATGTACCATGATAATGTACCACTTTGAAAAATTCTGGCAGTAACAAAATGTTATGTGACTCAGCAATTTGAATAGTCAGTATACAACCAGGAAAAACAAAAATATGTGACCCAGCAATTTCAATACCCAGTATACACCAGGAAAAATGAAAAGGCATGTCCACACAAAAACCTACATATGATATATCATTATATATTTATCGAAACCCATACAATGCATAACACCAAAAGTGAATCCTACAGGAAACTTAAACTATGTACTTTGAAGGATTAAGATGTATCAAAATAGGTTCAACCTTGGTAAAAATGTAGCATTATGATGAGTGATGTTGATAATGGGGAGGCTATGTATATACAGAAGGAGGGGGTATATGGAAAATACCTGTAACTTCTACTCAATCTTATTCTAAACATTAAACTCTACAGAACTGTCTTAAAAAGTTTAACTTCTATATGAATGTTGATACCTACATTATTCAAAGTAGCCAAATGTGGAAATACCTCAAATGTTCTTAAACAGATGGATAAATAAAATTTGGTCAATCATAAGAATTAAAGAATTAACTATTAACTATTATTCAGTAGTCTAAAAAAATAAAGTGTTGATACATTCTAAACATGGATGAATCTTGAAAATTTATGTTAAATGAAGGAAGCCATTCCTTTACTTGAAATGGTCAAGATAAGCAGACTCACAGAGATGGAAAAGACTAGTATTTGTGAAGGACTGAGGAGAGGTGATTTAATGGAAGGGCTGAATTAATATGTGTCTTTTTGAGGTGATGAAAATGTTACTGAGTTCAATAGTGGTGATGATCATACATCTTTGTGAATATACTAAAAAAAAACCACACACACACTAAACTGTATACTCTAAAAAGCTGAATTTTAGGGGTGAATGGGTGACTCAGTTAAGTGTCTGCCTTTGGCTCACCTCATGATCTCAGGGTCATTGGACTAAGCACTGTGTTGGGCTCACTGCTAAGTGGTGAGTGTGCTTTTCCCTCTATCCCTTCACATGTGCTCTCTCTCTCTCTCTTGTTTTCGCTCCTGCTCAAATACTTAATAATAGTAATAAATAATAATAAAGTAAATATAAAAATATATAAATTAAATATATATAATATATTTTATATATAATATATAAAAATATATAAATAAATATAAAATAAAAAATATAAAAATATATTTTATATATAATATATAAAAATATATAAATAAATGTAAAATAAAAAATATAAAAAAATAAAGTAAAAAATAATAAAAATGAAAATAATAAAAGGCTAAATTTTATAGTATGTTATCTATACTCACTAAAATGTAAAAATTTGGGGCGCCTAGATGGCTCAGTGGATTAAGCCTCTGCCTTTGCCTCAGGTCATGATCTCAGGGTCCTGGGATCAAGCCCCACATCGGGCTCTCTGCTCAGCGGGGAACCTGCTTACCCCTCTCTCTCTCTGCCTGCTGCTCTGCCTACTTGTGATATCTCTCTGTCAAATAAAATCTTTAAAAAAATTTTTTAAATGTAAAAATTCATTACTGTGACTCAGAAATTATCTTTACTAATGATGAATAAAGATTTGGTAAACTTTAGTACATTCCATAATTTTATATCATTTTTATTTTAACCCCAATATAGTTAACATACTATGTTATATTAGTTTCAGGTGAACAAAATAGTGATTCAACAATTTGATACATTACTCAGAGCTCATCAAGATAAGTACACTCTTTAATCCCTATCACCTATTTCACCCATCCCCTCTCCCACCTCTGGTAACTATCAGTTTGTTCTCTGTAGTTAGGAGTCTTATTTCTTGGTTTGTTTCTCTCTCTCTCTCTCTTTTTTCTCTGTTTTGCTTTGTTTCTTAAATTCAATATATATGTGTAATCACATGGTATCTTTCTTCCTCTGCCTGACTCATTTCAGTTAGCATATTAATCTCTAGCTCCCTCCATATTGTTGCAAATAGCTATACTTCATTCTTTTTATGGCTAAGTAATATTCCATTAAACATATATGCCACTTCTTCTTTATCCATATATCTATCAATGAACACTTGGGCTGCTTCCATAATTTGGCTAATGCAAAAAAAGTTCTGCTATAAAGATAGCTGTGCATATATTCCTTTGAATTAACTTGTACTCTTCAGGTACTCAGTAGTGCAATTACTGGATCATAGGGTAGTTCCATTCTTAACTTTCTGAGGAACTACCAGACTGTTTTCCACAGTGCCTGCCACAGTTTGCATTTCTACCAACAGTGCAAGAGGGTTCCTTTTTCTGTAACCCTCACCAACACTTGTTGTTTCTTGTGTTTTTGACTTCAGCCATACTGACAGGTGTGAGGTGATATGTTATATTATATATTACATATTTTTTTTTAAAGATTTTACTTATTTATTAGAGATCACAAGTAGGCAGAGAGGCAGGCAGAGAGAGAGGAATGGCAGCAGGCTCCCTGCTGAACAGAGAGCCTGATGTGGGGCTCCATCCTAGGACCCTGGGATCATGACCTGAGCCGAAGGCAGAGGCTTTAACCCACTGAGCCACCCAGGCACCCCTATACTACATATATTTTTATATACATTTATATTATTGGAGTTTTGATTTGCATTTTCCTGATGATCAGTGATGCTGAGCATCTTTACATTTGTCTGCTGGCTATCTACATGTCTTCTTTGGAGAAATGTGTATTCATCTTATGACCATTTTAGAGATTATTTGTTCTTTGTGTGTTGGGTTTTAGAAGTTCTTTATATATTTCGGATACTAACCCTATATCAGATATGTCATTTGTAAACATCTTATCCTATTCCACAGGTTCCCTTTTGGTTTTTTTATCGTTTCCTTCATTGTGCAGAAGTTTTTTATTTTGATGTAGTACCAATAGTTTATTTTTGCTTTTGTTTCCCTTCTCTCAGGATATATATATCTAGAAAAATGTTGCTTTATCTGATGTTAGAGAAATTATTGACTGTGTTCTCTTCCAAAATTCTTATATTTTCAGGTCTCACATTAAGGTGTTTAACCCATTTTGAATTTATCTTTGTGAATGGTATAAGAAGATGATCCAGTTTCTTTATTTTACATGTAGCCTTCTATTCATCCCAACATTTGTTAATGACCTATCTCTTTCCCATTGCGTATTCTTTTCTACTTTGTCAAAGATTAATTGACCATATAACTGTGGATTTATTTCTGGGTTTCTATTCTATCCCTTGATCTATATGCCTGTTTTTGTGCCAGTACCATAATGGTTTGATCTTTAAAGTATTGTATTATAAATGGAAATGTGGAATTATGATATCTCCAGCTTTTTATTTTTCCAATATATTTTGGTTACCCAGTGACTGCTGTGGTTCTGCACAAATTTTAGGATTGCTTATTCTAGTTCCGTGAAAAAATGTTGTTGCCATTTTGATGGGGATTGCATTAAATATATAGATTCCTTGGACAGTATGGACATTTTAACAATATTCTTATTTTCAATCCATGAGCATGGAATGTCTTTCCACTTGTTTATGTTGTTTTCAAGATTTTCATCAATGTTTTACAGTTTTTAGAGTAAATCTTCCCCCTCTTTGGTTAAGTTTCTTCCTAGCCATGTTTCTATCTTTCATTAAATTGTAAATGGAACTCCTCTCTCAATTTCTTTATGTTGCTTCATTATTAGTGTATAAAAATGCCATGGATTTCTGTACATAGATTTTATATCCTGCAATTTCACTAAATTCATTTATCAGTTCTAGTAGTTTATTAGTGGAGTCTTTAGGGTTTAAGTTATATTATGTTTAATACATATAGAATCATGGCATCTCCAAATACTGAAAGGTTTACTTCTTCCTTACCAATTGAATGCCTTTATTCATTTCCTCTTATCTGATTGCTACGGCTATGACTTCTAGTACTATGTTAAACAACAGTGTTGACAGTGGACACCCCTGTCTTCTTCCCAACCTTAGTGGAAACACTCTTAGTTCTTCCCCATTCAGTATGATGTTAGCTGTGGGTTTTTCATATAGGGCCTCTATTATGTTGAGATATGTTCCCTCTATACCTATTTTGTTGAGGGCTTTTATCATGCATGGTGTTGTACTTTCTTAAATGCTTTTTCTACATCAACTGAAATGATCATATGGTATTTATTCCTCTCTTAATTTTTAAAGATTTTATTTATTTGAGAGAGAGAGCAAGCAAGCACAGAGTTAGAGAAAGAGAGAACATGAGCAGGGGGAGGGGCAGACTCCCCATTGAACACAGAGCCCAGTGCAGGGCTGGGATCATGACCTGAGCTGAAGGCAGCCACTTACCTGACTGAGCCATCCAGGTGTCCCTATCCATTCTTATATTGATATGATGTATCACATTGTAAATACTGAACTTCTCTTGCATCCCAGGGATAAATCTGAATGATTCTTTTCATGTATCACTGGATTCGATTCCTGAATATTTTGTTGATGAATTTTTTATCTGTGTTCATCAGAGATATTGGCTTGTAGTTCTTCTGTGTGTGTATGTGTGTGTATGTCTTTATTTGGTTTTGGTATCAGGGTAATGCTAGCTTCACTGACTGAATTAGTAAATTTTCTTACATCTTCCAAGTTTTTAGAGTTATTTGAGAGGAACAGGTCTTAACTCCTCTTTAAAGGTTTGGCAGAATTTACCTGTGAAGTCATCTGTCCTGGACTTTGTTTGGCTGAGAGTTTTTTGATTACTGGCTCAATTTCATTGCTGGTAATAGTTTGCACAAATTTTCTACTTCTTTCTGATTCAAGTTTGGGAAGTTATATGTTTTTAAGCATGTATTCATTTTTTCTTGGTTGTTCAATTTCTTGGCTTACATTTTTTCATATTCTCTTACATTCTTTTGTAATTCTGTGGTATCAGTAGTTTTTTCTTCCCTTCTATTTGTGTTCTTATTTGAGTTCTCTCTCTCTGTCTCTCTCATCCCTCCCTCCCTCTCTTTTTTAATGAGCCCCAGGAAAAGGTTTATTGGTTTTGTTGATCTTTTCAAAGAACCAAATACCAGTTTCATTGATCTGTTCTATTGCTTTTTTAACTTCTAGTTTATTTCTGCTCTCAATTGTATTATTTTCTTCCTTGTACTGGTTTGGGGTTTTGTTCGTTTATGGCTCCTTTAGATATAATGTTAGGCTGTTTATTTGGGATTTTTCATGCTTCTTGAGGTAAGCCTCTATTACTATAAACTTCCCCCTTTGAACACCTTTTGCTGTATCCCAAAGATTTTGGACCACAGTGTTTTAATTTTCATTTGTCTCTACTTATTTTTTGCTTTTATCTTGGATTTCTTGGTTGACTCATCCATTGTTTAGCAGCATGTTATTTAGTATCTATGTATTTGTGTGTTTTCCAGACTTTTTTTTTTTTCTGGAAGCTGATTTTTAGTTTCATACTATTGTCATCAAAAAAGGTGCACAGTGGGGCGCCTGGATGGCTCAGTGGGTTAAAGCCTTTGCCTTCAGCTCAGGTCATGATCCCAGGGTCCTGGGATGGAGCCCCGCATTGGACTCTCTGCTCAGCGGGGAGCCTGCTTCCTCCTCTCTCTCTGCCTGCTTCTCTCCCTACTTGTGATCTCTCTCAAATAAATAAATAAAATCTTAAAAAAAAAAGGTGCACAGTAAGACTTCAATTTTTTTTAAAATTTGTTGAGAGTTGCTTTGTGGCTTAGTATGTGATCTACTTTGAAGAATGGTCTATGTACACCTAAAACAAAACAAAAAAACAAAAAAACATATTCTGCTGATTTAGAATGAAATGTTCTGGATGTATGTTAGATCCATCTGATCCAAACTGTCATTCAAAGCCACTATTTCCTTGTTGATTTTCTATATAGATGTAAATGGGTGTTAAAGTACACAGTTATTACTGTATTATTATCAATTAGTTCCTTTATGTTTGGTATTAACTGCTTTACGTATTTGAGTACTCCCATGTTGGGGGTATAAATATTTACAACTGTTGTCTCTTCTTGTTGGATTATAACATTTATGATTACCTATCGTCCTTTTTTGATCACCTGCACAGTTTTCACTTTAAAGTCTATTTTGTCTGATATAAGAATTGTTATTCTGGCTATCTTCACTTCCATTTGCAAAATAAATGTTGCTCCATTTCTTCACTTTCTATATCTGAAATGACTCGTAGGTAGCATATAGAGGAGTCTTGTATTTTTATTCATCCTATCATCCTCTGTCTTTTATTTATTTATTTATTTTTAAAAAATATTTTATTTATTTATTTGACAGAGAGGGATCACAAGTTGGCAGAGAGGCAGGAAGAGAGAGAGAGAGGCAGACTCCCTGCTGAGCAAAGAGCCTGATGCAGGGCTTGATCCCAGGACCCTGAGATCATGACCTGAGCTGAAGGCAGAGGCTTAACCCACTGAACCACCCAGGCACTCCCATCCTCTGTCTTTTGATTGGAGATTTGTCCATTTACATTGAAAATAAGTATTGATAAGAGTGTATTTATTGCTTTTTTGTTACTTGTTTTATGGTTGTTTTCTACATCCTCTCTTTCTCTGTTCCTTTCCTTTTCTCTCTTCTCTCATGATTAGTTGGGCTTTCTTCAGCAAAATACTTCCATTCCTTAAACTTTATTTTTACAAATCTATTACTGTTTTTTGAATTCTCCTTACCATTCAGTTTATGTATTACATCTTCTACATATAGCCATCTATATTAAGGTGATGGTTGCTTAATCTTGAATTCATTCTTTATTCCTCTCCACTCCATGTTTCAGGTATTTGGTATATTTTACATCCTTTCATTTTGTACTTCTCTTGACTGATTTTTACAGCTATACTTATTTTTTAGGTTTTCTTCTTCCTATTTTTCTGATTCTTATGTATGGTTTTGGTTATCCACTAAAAGAGTTTCTTTTAGTATTTCTTATAGGGCTAGTTTAGTGGACACAATTCCTTTAACTTTTGTTTCACTGGAATATTCTTTATATCTCTTTGTATTCCAAATGATAGCCTATCTGGACAGATTAGCTACAGATTTTACCTTTTCAGTACATTGGATATATTAAGCCATGCCCGACTGACCTGCAAAGTTTCTGCTGAAAAATCAGCTATAACCTTATGTGGTTTCCTTTGTATATAACTGTCTTCTTTTCCTGTGCACCTTTAAAATTCTTTCTTTATGACTGTTTTTTGCCTTTTCAATTACAATGTGTCTTGGCATGGACCTCTTTGGATTGAATTTGTAATATCTTACCTCATGAATCTGAATCTCTGTTTCACTCACCAGATATGGAAAGTTTTCAGCAATTACTTATTCCAACGTATTTTCTACCCCCCTTTTTCTGTCTCATGTCCTTCTGGGATCCTTGTTATACAAATGTTATTATGCTTAATGGAATCACTGAGTTCTCTAAGTATATTCTCATTATGAAGTATTTGTGTTTCTCTCCCCTCATCAGTTTGATTGCTTCCCATTACTCCACCAACCAGGTCACTTATAAGTTCCATAGCTTCCTATGACTTATTCATTCCATCTATTCTATTTTTAATTACATTTATTGAGTTCTTTATCTCTCTTAATTTTTATTACTTTGTCAAGTGTCTCAGTGATGTCCTCCACCCTACTGAAGCCCAATGAGTATATTTATGACCATTACTTTAAATTTGCAATAAGGCATACTCCATATTTCTTTTTCACTTAGATTTCCTGTGGTGATTTTGTCCAATTCTTTTATTTGGAATATATTCCTCTGTCTTATCATTTTGTCTATCTCTCTGTTTCTCTGTCTTAGGAAAATCAGCTACAGTTCTACTCTTGAAAGTAGCAGCTTTATGAAGAGGTCCTACAGTGGCCTATAGTAAAGTGTCCCCTGTTCACTAGAACCTCAAACTTCAGGAGAGACTCCTATCTGTGTTGCTAGGGTCCTGCTGTTATGTCTTAGTCACTTTTTATTTCAGTCCAGACATCGTCACTGCTCTTTGCTTGGTGTGGACTGTGTTTGCTCCCTGTGGTGTTAGTGAGATCCAGGCAGGCAGGTTCCAGGATATGGAACCACAGGAAGTCTTGGGGGAAGGGCAGCAGTGATAGAAAAATATGTGCTGAGGCCAGGGCCTAGGCCAGCAGGCTTGGAGAGGAGGAGTCGTCTTGAGAATGGATTGGAGGCACAGTTAGCAGGTTAGGTAGTATCTATACATTGCTGCTTTCTGCAGGTAGCCCTGTGTTTATTCAGGGAGATGGGGGAAGGAAAATGGCACCTTCCAGCTCCTCTGTTCCTGGAGAATTTCCCCAAATGCTCTGAAATCAATACAAAGAGATCTTCTTCCTATTTGCCCCAGGAACTGTGCAAACTATGGCTTCTATTTTGCCATTCTCGGTCTGCTGTCTTTTTAAGGGCAGGGACCCAGCTATCAGGGGCCCTTCTGGCTCACCCAGTCTGAGTCATTGATGCTTAAAGCATCAGCTCCAAGTCCAACTGGAATTCAGCCTTTCTGAATTTCAAAGCTAGACTTCGTGGGGATTTGTCTTCCCCATCTGAGTGCCTGGTTCAAAACACCATTTCTTTCCCCAATCCTTGCCCATAGCTCCTTCTCTCCTGTGGGAAAGTCCCAACCAACTTTTCTCCTCTTCTTAACCTCTCAGATGTAACTTCTCTATATCTAGTTGTGAGGCTGTTTAGCCAGTCTTTAGATTGCTCTCTAGTTTATTTACATGGATGTGAGTGATATCTACTTATAACCATGGGACTGGGTGAGCTTAGGGTCCTCCTATTCTGCCATCTTTCCAAGCTGCATTAAATTTCAT
This sequence comes from Mellivora capensis, assembly GCA_004024625.1. Classification (NCBI taxonomy): domain Eukaryota; kingdom Metazoa; phylum Chordata; class Mammalia; order Carnivora; family Mustelidae; genus Mellivora; species Mellivora capensis. The sequence goes on along the minus strand of PISX010032706.1, from coordinate 3,140 downwards.
AATTTTTTAAAGGTTTTATTTATTCATTTGACAGATAGAGATCACAAGCAGGCAGAGAGGCAGGCAGAGAGAGAGGAGGAAGCAGGCTCCCTGCTGAGTAGAGTGCCCGGTGTGGGGCTTGATCTCAGGACCCTGGGATCATGACCTGAGCTGAAGGCAGAGGCTTTAACCCACTGAGCCACCCAGGCACCCCCATAATTTTTAAATTAGTACAAAACTAGTAATAGAGTGACTCACTTAAAGTGATAAATAGTATTCATAAACATACAGCAAATAAAATTCAGAGCCTACTATAACTTCTGCAAACAATGTCTGAAACATAATATCTCACACATGGCATTTTTTAAGATCATATGGTCAAATATACAGGAGGGAAGGGTGAGTGGGACACTAGAGAAATAAATGGCAAGTTAGCAAAACAGTATTATAGGTTTAAACGTGAGCTTTAAAATAATTATAATATGTTAAATGAAGTAAATTACAAGATAGGAAATTATACCAGAGAACACATATCATCTAAGTGGAATATCAAATACAAGTTTTAGAATTTAAATTACTACAAGCAAAGACAGGAGTGTAGTACATGGGTTTAAAAACACATGAAATGTAGCAGATGAAGAATTAATTAATGATAATTCAACAGAATATTATCCACACAAAAGCACAAACATAGAGGGGTATAACCAGTTGTAAAAGAGAAGATAAGAGACTTGTGTGCCATCATGAGATGGTATAAAATATAAGTAAAAGGAGGTTTCAAAAGGAGAGAAAAAAATGAATGGGATTAAAAACAATAGATGAAATGATCCTGGCCAAGGTTTCTCCAAAACAACCAGAAAGTTAGAGGGTTAAGTAGCTCAATTAATTGTAGAAGGAAAAATACAAATCAAACCCAAAACAAAATCCTAGGCAGAGTCGAAGTACTGAAAACTAAAGATAGGGAAGAAAAGCTTACAAGAAGCCAAAGAAAAAACAGGCACACCACCTTTATTTTTAAGATTTTATTTATTTGTCAGAGAGAGAAAGAGAGACAATAAATAAGCAGGGGGTGTGGCAGGCAGAAGGAGAAGCAGGGCTTCTTCCCTGAGCAGGGAGCCCGACATGGGACTTGATCTCAGGACCCTGGGATTATGACCTGAGCCAAAGGCAGATGCTTAAATGACTGATCAACCCAGGTGTCCCATACCTTTAAAGAGGAAAAACAAACTCATAGCTTACTTTCCATCAAAAACAATAGAAGCCAGAAAAATATGAAACAGTTTAAAGTGCTAAAAGGAAACAATTCTCAAATTAGCATTCTATATGCAGTGAGAATGTTCTTCAAAAATACAGTCACATGAAGGTACTATTCAGAAGAAAAAAACTGAAAGGACTCATCATCTGCTGAATCTTACTAAAAGTCTTACTAAAGGCACAAAGTAAATTCTTCTGTTAAGGAGATAAATGCTGAATCTTACTAAAAGTCTTACAAAAGGCACAAAGTAAATTCTTCTGGTAAGGAGATAAATGGTGCCCAAGGGGATAAAAGTTTTTTAAAAAATGAATGTAGGTCAAATAAAATGGTAGATAAGTGGTTAAATATAAGTAAATACTGACTGTATTTGAAGGTAATATTAAATTCATGGTGTTAAAAATTTATATAAAATTAATAATAAATAAATAAATAAATAAGCCTCCAAAGTATACAATTTAATTGGGAGATATATGGACTTAAACAGTCTAAGATTCTTGCTTTTTCAGCAAAGTTGTAAATTCCCCAATTTATTTTAAGTTTTAGCAAGTACTCATGTTGTAATCTATTGTGTAATTATTAAAAGCATTATAAAAGTATAAGGCCAAGAAAGAAGAATTATGGAATTTTAAAAACAGATTAACCCTAAAAGTGGAAAAGAAAAAAAAACACAAAAAAATTAAGTATGAAGCAAAGAGATTAAAAAATTTAAATTCAATTATCTCTGGAGTGCCTGCCTGCCTAAGTCAGTAGAACAGGAGACTCTTCATCTTAGAATTGTAAACATTTTGGCCCTATGTTGAGTGGAGAGATTACATAAAAATAAAATCATAGAATAGGGTAGAATACAATAGAATGCAATACAATACAACACCATAAAAATAAAATAAATTCACTTACTTCTAAAATTACATGTAAATGGACTAACTATTCAAATTAGATTTCAGAATTATAATGCACATAAGAGACAAAGTATATAAATTTAAGAACACAGAAAAGTCTAATATAAGCCAAAAATTATTGCATGAAAACATTAAACAAATCAATACTAGTGCACCTGTACTAATATCAAACACAGGAAACATCAAGACAAAAACATTTTTAGATATAAAAATGAATTCCAAAATGGTAAAGGAACAATCTTTCAGAAAGTCATTCTAAATCTGTATGCATCTAATAACCTAAAGGCATAAGTTAAAAGAGAATTGGGAAATCCACTTATTTCACAGTTCTTGATAGAATAGGAAAAAAAATCTGTATATGACTAGAAAATATGAACGTCACAATTAAAATGGTAAGCACAATATACATATACAGGATATTAAGACCAACAAAACCCAGAGTGCACATTCTTATCACATGTACAAAAACTATTTAACAAACATAAGCATGTACTTGAATATAAAGAAATTCTCAAAAATGCTCTTTGACCAAAGTAGAATTAAAAGAAGTAATCTGTAAAAAAAAAAAAAAAAAAAAAAAGATATCTAAGACACCCTCAGGTGTTTGAAATGTAAGCCTATTACTTTTAAATCACACAATGATTGAAGTAGATAAGACAATAAGCATTAAGAAATATTTTAATTGAATGGTAACTGAAATTTTATATTGAAAAAATATATATCCGTGAGATATACAGCTGAATCAGTACTTTAAAAAAATGTAGGGACTAAAATTCAAATAAAAGAAATAAGGCTTGGAAACTAATATAAGAATCCATTTCTAGGCACCTGGGTGACTCAGTCACTTAAGTGCCTGGCACTTGATTTCATCTCAGGTCATGATTTCAAAGTCATGGGATCAAGGCCCACACTGGACTCTATGTTCACCAGGGAGTCTAAGGGTCTCTCTCCCTCTACTCTCCCCACTCACATATGCTCCCTAAACTAAATTAATAAATATTTTTTTT
>PISX010032705.1:0-15911 GCA_004024625.1 Mellivora capensis | reverse complement strand
AAAATGAACTTTTGGGACTTCATCAAGATCAAAAGCTTCTGCACAGCAAAGGGGACAGTCAACAAAACAAAGAGGCAACCCACGGAATGGGAGAAGATATTTGCAAATGACAGTACAGACAAAAGGTTGATATCCAGGATCTATAAAGAACTTCTCAAACTCAACACACACAAAACAGATAATCATATCAAAAAATGGGCAGAAGATATGAACAGACACTTCTCCAATGGCTATCAGACCCATGAAAAAATGTTCATCATCACTAACCATCAGGGCGATTCAAATTAAAACCACATTGAGATACCACCACACACCAGTTAGAATGGCCAAAATTAGCAAGACAGGAAACAACGTGTGTTGGAGAGGATGTGGAGAAATGGGAACCCTCTTACACTGTTGGTGGGAATGCAAGTTGGTGCAGCCACTCTGGAGAACAGTGTGGAGATTCCTCAAGAAGTTAATAATAGAGCTTCCCTATGACCCTGGAATTGCGCTACTGGGTATTTACCCCAAAGATACAGATGTAGTGAAAAGAAGGGCCATCTGTACCCCAATGTTTATAGCAGCAATGGCCATGGTCGCCAAACTGTGGAAAGAACCAAGATGCCCTTCAACGGATGAATGGATAAGGAAGATGTGGTCCATATACACTACGGAGTATTATGCCTCCATCAGAAAGGATGGATACCCAACTTTTGTAGCAACATGGACAGGACTGGAAGAGATTATGCTGAGTGAAATAAGTCAAGTGGAGAGAGTCAATTATCATATGGTTTCACTTATTTGCAGAGCATAACAACACGGAGGACATGGGGAGATGGAGAGGAGAAGGGAGTTGAGGGAAATTGGGGTGGAGATGAACCATGAGAGACTATGGATTCTGAAAAACAACCTGAGGGTTTTGAAGGGGCAGGGGGTGGAGGTTGGGGGAGCCATGTGGTGGGTATTATGGTGGGCACACATTGCATGGAGCACTGGGTGTGATTTATAACTATGAATTCCGTTACGCTGCAAAGAAATGAAATTAAAAAAAAGAAAAAAAAAAAGAATGAGAATAGTGGGAATGAATTAAAAAAAAAAAAAAGTATCTCTGAAGTATACAGATTTTAAGGCAATACCGGGAGCTTAATACCTTCTTTTCCCCTGATATTGGGATTTTACAGTTTGATGGGGATCCTGTGGTAGTTGTCCTCTTGTTTCTTTGCTTGTTTGTTTGTTTGTTTTCTGGCTCCTGGGGAAGGGGCATGCTGCATAGTTTTCTTGCTAGATTTGAGTCCTCCTGTCCCCTATCAAGGGGCTTGGCTCTGAGAAAACCAGTTTGTCAGACTTTTGTTCTCTGGAGGGTTTTTTTTTTTCTTTTTTTTTCCTCCCCTTGGCAGATTTTGGCAGTTCTTTGGGGGTTTAGAGTAAAGCAAACTGCACTCAGACATCTGTCTCAGAGCAAAGCATCAGTCTATTCCCCTCTGGGTGCTCCAGAGCACATAAACTCCCCCCCTGTCACCTCCCACCAGCAGGGCACATCCCCAGCCACAGTCTCTGGCGTCACAGTTGCTCCTGTTTATACCCTGGGGCTACTAAAATGCAAGCAGTATTAGTCCAGAGATCTGGCTTCCAGTGGCTGTCTTTGCAATGGCTGTCTGGGTAGGTCCAGACCGCCAGAGAGATCCCAACCAAAGACAGCATGCTCTGATTTTCCTATTGGCAGGTGCTGGGAGTGTTCAGACTCTTGCTGGTCCTAGAAAGCACTGGCTAGCCCCTGCATGGGCCTCACTCAGGGGAGGGTGTGGAGCACGACTCAGACCATGGTCACCCAGTGCACTTGGAAGGTGCAAAAGGCTGTGGTTCTAGAGAGCTCCAGTTGGAGTCCACAATAGACTCTCTCTCATGCGCATTACCACCCAGATGCTCTCACACACACCAGTGGCTCAGGGACCAAGGCCTGGATGCTTCGCCACACTCTCTCTGGCAGAGCGCCAGTGGTGGGCATCCTGGGTCTTTGTGCTTAAGCCCATGTCCCCAACTGCCAGATTCCACCAACTTTCCCTTAAGATCTTTTGCTCTTTTTTGAGTGCTTTTAACCAGACTCCAAGTTAATGCTAGTTCTCAATCACAGGACATTCTTGTGTTGGGGAATTACTTTCCAATGGGTCGCTTCTGGTGGCTCCCTCCCCCTTTTGGTTATCTTCTGATATCAGTCCAATGTTCCCACTCTGTTCCTACTCAGCTTTACCTGTCCACTGGCATCTTCTGCCCCCATAGAGATGCAGAAATGTATAATTCTACATATCTGGGTGATTTCATATGTGTTCAGAGTGATCTGGTTGATAATCAGCTCACTTTAGGGAATCAGTTGAAACAGCGCCTCCTACTTCTCCACCATTTTGCCCCCTCCCCTCACAATTGATTTTGAAATATAAATGGGTTTTCACAAAGTTTGTTTATCTCTTACATACCACTAGTGGGAATGCAAAATAAAACTGGTACCACCAATGAAAGAGAATTTGTCATATCTAATAAAATTGTGTATTTATATAATATAAATTATATTATGTAATAATATAATTTGTATTATATAAATATATTATATTTATATATATAAATATATATAAATAATTATATATAATTATATATAATTATATATGTAATAAAATATATATAATAAAATATAAATAAATTATGTAATAATATAATTTATATTATATTATATTATTGTATAATATATAATATAATATTATATTATTGTATAATATTATATTATTATATAATATAAAATTATTATATTACTATTATATTTATTATATATATATTTACCCATTGGTCTGGCATTCCCACTTCTAAGAAAGTCTAAGAAATTACTCTAAAATCAAATTGCCAAAAAAATGAATAAATAAATGAGTGCATAATTCTATTCATAAGCACTACTTTTATTTTTATTATTATTTCTTTTTAATTTATTGGAATTTAAAGACATTCCAAGATCCCTCAGAATTTGGAGTCAATTTTTTTATTATGTTATGTTAGTCACCATACAGTATATTATTCCTTTTTGAAGTAGTGTCCCATGATTCATTGTGTGCATATAACACCCAGTGCTCCATTTAATACTTGCACTACTTAATACCCATCACCAAGCTAACCCATCTGCCTACTCCCCTCCCCTCTAAAAACCTCAGTTTGTTTCATGGAGTCTATAGTTTCTCATGGTTCATTTCCCCTCCGATTCTTCCCCTTTACTTTTCCCTTCCTACTTCTAATGTCCTCCATGCTATTGTGTTCCACAAATAAGTGAAACCATATGATAATTGACTTTCTCTGCTTGACTTATTTCACTCAGCATTATCTCCTCCAGTCCCATCTATGTTGACGTAAAAGTTGCATAGTCATCCTTTCTGAAAGCTGAGTAATATTCCATTGTATATATGTACAACATCTTCTTTATCTATTTGTCTGTTGAAAGGTGTCTCATCTCTTTCCACAGTGTGGCTCTTGTGGAAATTGCTGCTGTAAACATGAGGGTGCATATGGCCCTTCTTTTCACTACATGCATTAGGGTGCATATGGCCCTTCTTAGGGTAAATACCCAGTAGTGCAATTACTGGGTCATAGGGTAACTATTTTTAATTTTTTCAAGAACCTTCACACTGTTTCCAAAAGTGACCACACCAACTTACATTCTCACCAACAGTGTAAGAGGGTTCCCCTCTCGCCATAACTTTTTCCAATATTTTTTTTTCTTGCCTTGTCAATTTTTGCCATTCTAACCTGTGTAAGGTGGTATCTCAATGTGGTTTTGATTTGAATTTCCGTGATGGCTATTGATGATGAACATTTTTTCATGTGTCTGTTTATATGTCTTGTTTGGAGAAGTGTCTGTTCATGTCTTCTGCCCATTTTTTGACTTATTTATTTTTTGAGTGTTGAGTTTGAGAAGTTCTTTACAGAACTTGGATATCAGCCCTTTGTAGTGTCATTTGCAAATATCTTCTCCCATTCCGTGGGTTGCCTCTTTTGTTTTGTTGACTGTTTCTTTTGCTGTGCAGAAGCTTTTGATCTTAATGAGGTCCCAAAAGTTCATTTTTGCTTTTGTTTCCTTTGCCTTTAGAGACTGTCTCAAAAGAAGTGGCTGTGGCCGATGTTGAAGAGGTTACTGCCTATGTTCTCCTCTAGGATTTTGATAGATTCCTGCCTCATGTTGAGGTTTTTCATCCATTTTGAGTTTATCTTTGTGTATGGTGTAAGAGAATCATCAAGTTTCATTCGTCTATACTTAGCCATCCAGCACCATTTATTGAAGAGACTGTCTTTTTTCCACTAGATATCTTTCCTGCTTTGTCAAAGATTATTTGGTCATAGAGTTGAGGGGCCATATCTGGACTCTTTAGTCTGTTCCACTGGTCTATGTGTCTGTTTTTGTGCTAGTACCATGCTGTCTTGGTGATCATACATTTGTAATATATCTTGAAATCAGGCAACGTGATGCCCTTAGGTTTGTTTTTCTTTTTCAAAATTTCCTTAGTGATTTGGGATCTTTTCTGGTTCCATACAAATTTTAGGGTTGTTTGCTCCAGCTCTTTGAAAAATGTCAGTGGAATTTTGATCAGAATGGCATTGAAAGTATAGATTGCTCTAGGCAGTATAGACATTTTAACAATGTTTATTCTTCTGACCCATGAACATAGAATGTTTTTCCATCATTTTGTATCTTCTCCAACTTCTTTCATGAGTGTTCCATAGTTTCTAGAATATAGATCATTTACCTTTTTGGTTAGGTTTATTCCAAGGTAACTTATGTTTTTTGGTAGTATTATAAATGGAATCAAATCTCTAATTTCTCTTTTACAGTTAAATTGTTCGTGTATAAGATAGCATCTGTTTTCTTTTTTTTTGTGGTACATTTTTTATTTAATAATTGTTTATTTTAATTTAATGTTTTGAAAATAACTTACAGATATAAATGCTAAAAATACACAAAGTATATTATTTAGTGAAATGAATACTTGACTGACTCTTAAACATTGCTTTTTCTCCTCTACATTGTCAAAAGAATTACTCATTACTACAAATTCCTTGACAGAATTTTTATTATTTACATAATTTATAACTAGAAACATGTATGAATTCTAAAAGTATAACTGCATATAATTTTTTTACTCTTTTATTTGGACAAAAAAGCATCTGATTTCTGTGCATTGGTTTTGTATCCTGCCACATTAGTGAATTGCTGTATGAGTTCCCAGTAATTTGGGTGTCGAGTCTTTTGAGTTTTCCCCATAAAGTATCATGTCATCTTCAAAGAGAGAGTGTGACTTCTTCTCTGCCAATTTGAATACATTTTATTTCTTTTTGTTGTCTGATTGCTGTTGGTAGGACGTGTGGTATGATGTTGAACAATAGTGGTGAGAGTGGGCATCCTTGTTGTGTTCCTGATCTTAAAGGAAAGGCTGTCAGCTTTTCCCCTTGAGAATGATATTTCCTCTGAGTTTTTCATAGGTGGATTTTATGAAATTAAGGAATATTCTATCTATCCCTATACTTTGAATAATTTTATTCAGGAAAGGATGTTATATTTTGTCAAATGCTTTATTCGCATATATTGAGAGAACCATGTGGTTCTTCTCTCTTCTCTTCTTGATTTGCTCTATCTCTTTGATTGTCTGCAAATGTTGAACCACCCTCACATCCCATGGATAAATCCCAACTGGTTATGGAAGATAATCCTTTTAATGTACTGTTGGATCCTATTAGCTAGTATCTTATTAAGAGTTTGGCATCCATATTCATCATGGATATTGGTCTCAATTTTTCCTTTTTGATGGGGTCTTTGCCTGGTTTTGGGATCAAGGTAATGCTGGCCTCATAGAATGAGTCTGGAGTTTTCCTTCTGCTTCTATTTTTTGAAACAGCTTCAGGAGAATAGTTATTATTTCTTCTTTTATTGTTTGGTAGAAGTCCCCAGGGAATCCTTCAGGTCCTGGACTCTTATTTGGGAAGTTTTTGATCACTGCTTCAATCTCATTACTGGTTATTGGTCTATTCAGGTTGTCAATTTCTTTCTGTTTCAGTCTTGGTAGTTTATAGGTTTCCAGGAAGGCATCCATTTCTTCCAGGTTGCTTAATTTATTGTCATATAACTTTTGATAATAATTCTAATAATTGTTTCTATTTCTTTAGTGTTAGTTGTGGGCTAACATGGGCTAACTTATTCAGAATTTTATTAATTTGAGTCCTATCTCTTATTCTTTTGGAAAAATCTGGCCAGTGTTTTATCAATCTTATTAATTCTTTCAAATAACCAGCTTCTAGTTTCATTGATGTGTTCTACATAATTTTTGTTTTCTAATTCATTTATCTCTTCTCTAATCTTAAGTATTTCCCTTCTCATGCATGGATTAGGCTTAATTTCTTGTTCATTCTCCATTCTTTAAGGTGTAAACACAGTTTGTGTATTTGGGATTTTTTATTTTTTTGAGTGAGGCCTGGATGGCTAAGTGTTTCTCCCTTAGGACTATTTTTTTCCATATCCCATATGTTTTGGATCAAGGTGTTTTCATTCTCATTGGTTTCCACAAATTGTTTAAGTTATTCTTTGATTTTATCATTGACCCAAACATTCTTTCTTTTCTTTTTGGGGGGGTGCCAAATCTCATGTCAGACAAATTAGATTTTTAGTTAAAGATTGTAGTTAGAGATATGAAATGACACTGTATCATTCTTAAAGTGTTTGTCCAACAAGAAAATCTAACAATTTTAAATATCTCTTCCCCAACATGGGAACACTTGTGGTACCTGGGTGGGTCAGTGGGTTAAAGCCTCTGCTTTCAGCTCAGGTCATGATCCCAGGGCCCTGGGATTGAGCCCCACATTGGGCTCTCTGCTCAGTGGGTAGCCTGCTTCCCCGCCCCCACTCTCTGCTTCTCTCTCTGCCTACTTGTGATCTCTGTCAAATAAATAAATAAAGTCTTTTAAAAAATGGGAGCAGTCAACTATATAAACCAACTGTTAACCAAAATAGACATATTGATAATAATACATTAATAGTAGGAGACCTCAACAATCCACTCTCAGGAATAGACAAATCATCTAAGCAGAAAACCAACAAAGAAACGGGCTTTGAATGATGCACTGGACCAGATGGATCTCATAGATATGTAAAAATAATTCCTCCCTAAAACAACAAAATACTCATTTTTCTCAAGCACACATGGAACTTTTTCTAGAATAGACTACATACTGGATCACAAATCAGGTCTCAACCAGTACCAGAAGACTGAAATTATTCCCTGCATATTCTTAGATGACAGTACTTTGAAACTGGAACCTAATCACGGGAAAAAGTTTGAAAGAAATTCAAATACTTGAAAGCTAAAAACCTTAAAAAATTACAAGCACAGGAATATAAGAAGGGAAATTCATGAGGTGAAACCATATATGCTTTAAATCTCTGAACAGATAAAATTTCCTGGAGTTGAAACAATGAATAGACATGGAATATGAGAAAAATGTGATAATCCAACTCTACTGAGGAGACAGAAATCATTAGTGGGGTTCTGAATTACCTAAATTTGATAGGGCACTTTATTAGAGAAGGACCAGAATTAGGGGAGGGAAAGATAGAAATCTCTATGAGCATTCCTCAAGGACCCTTGGCTGAGTCATTTGATCATATAGGTGCAGCTGCTTGGATTGACAGTGGAATGAAAATGCTAGAAGCTGTGCACATTGGGAAACATTGGAATTTCAGACCAGCCAGAGTGGAAAGAGCTTAGTACATACATGAAGTATTCAAATAATACAGTAGAATAACCACACTGAAGAATAAGAGACTATACAAAATAACATCTATTGAAGGCGTGAAGAAATTCTAAAACCAAGCCTCAACAAGATAATTTTAAACTAAGGAATCTTCATACTATTTGTCAGAGTGGCTGCACCAGTTTGCATTCCCACCAACAGGGCACAAGGATCCGCCCTTAGCCATAACCTCACTAATATCTGTTGTTTCATTTAATGGTTAAAAAATAGACCTAGGGCCGCCTGGGTGGCTCAGTTGGTTAAGCAGCTGCCTTCAGCTCAGGTCATGATCCCAGCGTTCTGGGATCGAGTCCCACATTGGGCTCCTTGCTTGGCAGGGAGCCTGCTTCTCCATCTGCCTCTGCCTGCCACTCTGTCTGCCTGTGCTCACTCTCTCACTCTCTCTCTGACAAATAAATAAATAAAATCTAAAAAAAAAATAGACCTTCCCTATGACCCAGCAATTGCTCTACTAGGTACTGACTCTGTATTACAAAAATAAAGTTTGAAAGGGATACATGCACCCTAATGTTTATAGCAGCATTATCAACAATAGTCAAATTATGGAAAGAACACAAATGTCTATTGACTGATGAGTGGGTATATGCTACTTGGTATATATACACAACGGAATATTACCCATCAAAAAGCATGGAGTCTTGTTATTTTTAATGACATGGATAGAGTCAGAGAGTATTATGCTAAGTGAATAAATCAGTTAGAGAAGGACAAGTACCATATGATTTCACTCATTTGTGGAACTTAAGAAACAAAGCAGTTGAACATAAGGTGAGAAAAAGAGAGAGGCAAACCATAAAGCAGACTCTTAACTATAGAGAACAAACAGGGTTGATGTAAGGAAGGTGGGTGGGGTATGGTTAAATGGATGATGGGTATTAAAGAAGGCATATGTACTAAGTGTTATATGTAGATGATGAACCACTAATTCTACACCTGAAACCAATATTACACCATATCTTAACTACCTAGAATTTAAATGAAAACTTGAAAAAGAAATAAACTGAGTAAACCAAAATTTGGGGAAAATATTCATGTACACATATCTGACAAACAATCATATCTATAATAAAAATATTCAAAAATATTCAGAAAAGAGTTCAATTAAAATAGTAAAAAAAAAATCCCAATTAGAATGTGTAAAAATGTGAAAAGAAACCTCACAAAGATATACAAGCAACCAAAGTATACTTGGAAATATGCTCACCTTCCTTAAAGATCAAATAAATGAAAAGTAAGCCCCCGATTTAATATCACATCACTTTCACTAAAATGGATAACATTAAAAGTCTGAATAATGAAAAGGTTTTTGAGGACTTTTAACAGCTGACCTTATTAAAATTGTTGATTAGAGTGTAAAATGGTAACTTGGAAAGAAATTTTGTAGTTTTTCAGTAATCATAAATATATACTATCTTAAGAACTAGCAACTTAGAAATTCTGCTTCTTGAATGGATCTAAAAGGAATGAAAACATGTGACCCGAAAAAGATTTGGACAGGATTGTTAATAGCATTTTGATCAGAATCACTCCAAACTGGAAACCACCTGTTGGTCAATATGCATTGTGTATTGAATTACGTCCCCCAAATTTTGTTGAATCCCAGCCCCCAATGTGACTGCATTTGGAGATAGGGCCAATAAGGAGATAATGAAGGAAATCAGGTTCTTATGTGAGTGGGGCCCTTTTCCTATATGACTGATGTCCATATAAGAAGAGCCACCAGAGATCTCACTCTCTCTCTGCTTTGTGAGCAAACAATAAGAAAGCAGCTATCTTTAAGCCAGAAAAAATGTCTACCAAGAACTGATGATGCTAGCACTCTGATCTTGGGCTTTCATCCTCCAGAATTCTGAGAAAACGAATTTGTTATGTAAGGCACCCAGCCTATGTTTTGTTTTATTTTATTTTTTATTTTTTTCACAGTATCCTGAGATAATATACGATGTAAAAAGAAAAAAAATAAACTGTTACAAATAGACAGATTTTTTTTTAATGCATCTATTGGTAATGCATGCATTGATACAGACTAACATCACTGACATTATATTGAGTAAGTAAAGAAAATATAAAAAAGTATGCATAATATAGTTTCATTTATATGAATTTCTATAGGGACAGAGGCTAGACTGATGATTGAGAAAAATGAGAGTGATGATAAAGGGAAAATTTCTGAGATGATGAAATCCCTGTCTTCATTGGAGGACTGGTTATATGGATAATCTTTTCAACAATACTGGGCTTTTATAAAGCTACATAATTTTCATGTATCAAAGAGAGGGGATCCTAAATTTTAGAGCTGGAGAGGACTATGGGCATAACATGGTCAGTTTCTTTATTTTAATGAATTTTATTTAATTAATTTCCCATCATTTTTTTACTGACTGAAGCAGGACAATTATCAGATTTTCTTGATTGTAAGGTAGTAGTGTTTCTTTCTTATTTATTTTCTTCTTATTTTGTTGTCTTGGATAAGACAGTGTATTTTACATTTTTTAATAGTTATCTGCAACACCATAAATAAAATAAAAAATTTCTGGTTACTAAAAGAATCTGAAAATAAGAAAATAGAGTCATTTACTGTTGGCAGCATGACACGACATGTCATTCAGAGTATGATCAATTATTTATTGTCAATATGAGTTTGAACAGGTTGTGTTGTTTATCAGTGACTCATTTATTTTATTTACTTTTTATTAGATGTTCTTTTATTTACTTTTAAAATAACTGTCCTCTGAAAAATGAGGAGAAAAGCAATACCACTTTAATGGTTGATTTTGAAACTGAAGTGAGATAAAACATTTAAATCAGATCAAATGATACTTGACATATTATAAGCGCTCAATAAATAATAGTGAAATAATGAATATTTGTACATTATGAATGCCTGTGCCAATTATAATTTTTTTAATTATCTGAATCATATAAAAAATGATGAAATGCCTGGTTGATCCAATTGGTTGAATAGTTGCCTTGGGCTCAGGTCATGATCTCAGGGTCATGGGATCTAGCCCTGCATTAGGCTCCCTGCTCAGCAGAGATTCTGCTTCTTCCTCTACCTCTCCACCCACCTCATTCTCTCTCTCTTTGTCTCAAATAAATAAATAAACAAATAGGTAAATCTTTAAAAAATGATAAAGCATCCTTCAATTGAAATAAAAATCAAAACTATTTTAGAGTTATGGAAAGAGCATTTCCTTTGGAGAAAAAAAACAGTTTGTTGAATTATCTAGACTATTTCAATTATTAAATGAGAAAATTTTTTGAAATGCTTAACATATTAGTCAACCCATAAACAGGTTTCTTCTCATTCTTCTTTTTTTCAACCAAAAATGAATGAAAGGCAGTTCACATAATATCATAAATATGATAGCAGCAATACACGTGACAAAAAAAAGTTGCTAGAAAATACACACTGAAACTACTTCTTCTTTTTTTTTTTAAAGATTTTATTTATTTATTTGACAGACAGAGATTACAAGTAGGCAAGAGAGGCAGGCAGAGAGACAGAAGAGGAAGTAGGCTCTCCACGGAGCAGAGAGCCCAATGTGGGGCTCAATCCTAGGACCCTGGGATCACGATCTGAGGCGAAAGCAGAGGCTTTAACCCACTGAGCCACCCAGGTGCCCACACTGAAACTACTTCTAAAAAATAATTCTCTCAATTGGATATTAAAAGACCACAAGGTGAAGGAACCTCACCTCATTCTATCTCTCTTTCCTTATCCAATTGTTTATGGGTAGTAAGGGGAATAGTCTATATCTGTAATAGTCTAACAAAAATGTGCTCAGCATATTAGGGATGAAAAAACACAAAAAATAGAGAAAACTGGGGAGTAAAATTTGACATAAATTATTAAAAATGCTAATTGTGGTATAATACGAAAACTTCAACTTTAAAGTTATCTCAGTACTTGCTTAGATATAAACATAATGGATATTTATTGAGTATCTCCCAACAACACTGGAAAGTAAGCATTTATAGATGAAGATATTGAAATTCAGAAAAGCTTAACAAATTGCTTTAAATTATACACTTGTTATTTACAAAGCCAGGGCTAGAATTCTAATTGACTGACATAAAAAATAGCAATAGATAACAACATAGTCATTAAAATTCAGATGCATAAATGATCATTACATCATTGTTAAATATATAAGATGAAAAGTCAATGAAATACACTTATACCTCCTAAACAGAGTCAGTTTCACTTACTATAATAGTTTTAAGCTTATCTTACTGAATTAGTCAGTATTGATGTCCTTTTGTTATTTACCTTGATAACAGTTGTTATTTTTTGTAATTATTGGTGAGGTTTACAATTATTATTTTTTATTTTTTTATTTTGTTTAAAACTACAACCCAATAAACATTTCTGAATGTTTTTACAGTTAGGTAATGGCTAAACTGTTTTGAAGAAAGAACACTCACCATTGATAAAGTTTGCAAATAAATCAAATAATGATATCACTATTTGATCACTTGAAAAATAGTTCTCATCAGGTGGCATATTTACTGACAAATTTTCATTTGAGTGAGAAGTCAGTTGTTTCGACAGAAGACAAGGCCATTTTTATTTATTACATGTGGTGGTGAAGGAATAGCAGGCAAATTGGTAATTTATATTTTAAGAATGGTCTTCTATACATCTTATATTTACACATCTTGATCTTTCTGGTTGTCCCTGAGCTCTGGCAGGCAAGAAATCTATGTTAACTTGTGGGGAATGGAGTATAGAGCAGCAGATGTGGAGGCATACCAGGGAGGTCTGTGAAAGACTTGGTCAAAAATGCTCTGCAGTGAGCTTGGAGAGATAACACTAGATTGGAGCTAGAGCCATATGAATGTACTTAAAACCACATTGGAGCTAGGGGGAGATAAGATGGTGGAGAAGTGGGAGATGCTGTTTCAACCAGTCCCCTAAAGTGAGCTGATTATCTACCAAAGAACTCTGATCACCCATGACATCAGCCTGAGATTAGAATTATACACTTCTGGATCTCTAAGGGGGCAGAAGACACCAGTGGACAGGTAAAGTGGAGTGGGAACATTGGACTGATATCAGAAGATAAACAAAAGGGGGAGGTAGCCACCAGAAGCCACCCATTGGAAATTAATACCCCAATATGAGAGTGCCCTGTGATTGGGAACTGGCATTAATTTGGGGTCTGGTTGAAAGCACTCAAAAAGAGCAAAAGATCTTAAGGGGAAATTGATGGAATCAGGTGGTAGGGACAGGAGCTTAAGCCCATGGACCCAGGACAACCACGCTGGCACTGAGCCAGAGAGAGTGCAGCCAAGAGGCCAGGCCTTGGTCCCTGAGCCACCAGTGCATGTGAGAGCGTCTGGGTGGCAGTGCACGTGAGAGTCTGATATGAATGCCAGCTGGCACTCTCTAGAACCACAGTCTTTTGCACTCTGCATGCGTGCTGCACGATGGGGGTCTGAATCGCCCTCCACACCCTCCCCTGAGAGAGGTCTGTGCAGGCGCTAGCTGGTGTTCTCTAGGACTGGGAGAGTCTGAGGACTCCAAGCCCCAGCCAGCGTGAAAATATCAGTGTGCTATCTCTGGTTGGGACCTTTCTGGTGGTCTGGACCTGCCCAGATAGCCACAGGGAGACAGCCACTGGAAGCCATCTCTCTGGACTAGTACTTCTCATGGTTTTGAGTACAAGTGGGAGCTCCTCACCCCTGAGACTGTGACTGGGAACATGCTCTTCCGGTGGCAGAGGGGGAATTTATGTGCTCTGGAGCACCCAGAGGGGAACAGACTGAGGCTTCTCTCTGAGATGGATGTTTGCTTTCCTCTAAACCTCCAAAGAATCACCAAAATCTGCCAAGGGGAGGAGGGAAAAACAAAAAGAAAAGAAAGGAAAAAAAATACCCTCTAGAGAACAAGGGCCTGAAAGACCGGTTTCCTCGGAGCCCAGCCCCTTGATAGGGGGCAGAAGGACTCAACTCTAGTAAGACTGCCTGAAAAACCACGCAGCAGACCCCTCCACCAGAAGCCAGCCGAAAAACAAACAAAACAAAACAAAACAAAAACAAGAGGACAACCACCCCTACTTCATAGATACAACTTTTATTTTTATATTTGTTCCCACTATTCTCATTCTTTTCAATAATTTTTTATAATTTTAACCTATTTACCATCACAATGAGATGTTCAGTACAACAAATTCCATAACCCTTTAACTTGAACTTTTTTGATATATACCTGTGTTTTTTCTTTGCTTTTCTATTTTTAAATTTATTTTATTTTTTATTTTTTTTAATATTCATATAGAAATAAGCTTCAAGGTAATCCCCTTTCCCCAATGAATGCTACCCCTATACATAAACCAGTTTTAATCCCCCCTATCTCAAGAAAGTTGAGTCCTTTAACAGAGATATCAAGATACATCCAGGGAGAATCAAAATAAACTTCCTCGCCCACACTGAGAATTTATAATCACCCTTGCGTCTTTGTCTTCTGTCAATGCTTCTGTGTATTTGTATTTGTTTTTGTTGTGGTAGTAAATATATCTTATACTTGGGGTTCATTTTGGCTGGGTTCTTTTTTTTTTTTTCCTTGTCATTTACTTTTGTCAGTCTTTTTGTCCGTTTTTCTTTGTATACTTTATAAATCTTACCTTCGGGCCCATTCAGGCTGGGTCTTCTCTTTTATTTTAATTTTTTTTCCCCTGTCTCTCTCCTTTTTTTTTTTTCTTTCTTTTTGATGGGGACTCCCAATTGCTCAGGATTGTTCCAGAGTGCACCTTGCCTGCACCATGGTTGATACATTCAGCTACACATCCCTTCAGCCATCTATCACCAAAATGACTAAGAAGAGAAATGCCCACAGAGGAAAAATACAGAGACTGTGCCCTCTCCATCAGAGCTATTGGATATGGACATAAACAGTATGTCAGAAAGGGAATTCAGGCCAACAATTATCCAGGCAATGGCTAGGTTGGAGAAAGCCTTTAATGACAAAATGGAATTGATTAAGGCAGAAGTGAAAGCCACCAGGGAAGGCGTTGCAGTGCTCTCAATGAGTTCCAATCTAATAAAAATTCTCTATCAGCTAAGGTAACTAAGGCAGAAGATAACTAGTGATCTAGAAGACAAACTTATAGAGAAAAAGGATCAGGAGGAGGACTGTAACAAACAGCTTAGATGCCATGAAAACAGAATTAAGGAAATAAATGACACCATGAAACGTTCCAACATCAGAATTATTTGGATCCCTGAGGGGGAGGAGAAAGAAAGAAGACTAGAGGATATAGTTGAATAAATTTTCCATGAAAATTTTCCCAATCTGGGGAATGGAAGCAGCGTTCATGTCTTGGAGGCAGAAAGGTCTGCCCCCAAGATCATAGAATCTAGAAAGACCTTGAAACCCTTAATTGTGAAAATGATAAATCACAATTTTAGACAGGAGTTCTTGAAAGCAGCTAGGGGGAAGAGATTCCTTACTTACAGAGAAAGGCCCATCTGAATAACATCAGACCTGTCCACAGAAACCTGACAAGCCAGAAAGGGCTGGCAAGATATATTTAGGTCACTGAATGAGAAGAACATGCAGCCAAGAATACTTTATCCAGAAAGAATGACATTCAAAATGGATGGAGAGATAAAGAGCTTCCAAGACCAGCAAGGTTTAAAAAGTATGTGACCACCAAACCAGAACTACAAGAAATAATGGGGGAGGGGGCAGTTCACTAGAATAAGAAAGAACCCAAGAGTGTCATTAAACAGAAATTTATGGAGACAATCTATAGAAACAAAGACTTCACAGTAAACACGATGTCAATAAAAACTATCTCTCAATAATCACTCTCAATGTGAATGGCCTAAACGCTCTCCCACAATGGGACAGGGTTGCAGATTGGATAAAACAACAGGACCCATCCATGTGTTATTTACAAGAGACCCATTTTGAACCTAAGTATACATCCAGAATGAAGGTGAAGGGATGGAGAAGCATCTTTCATGCCAATGGGCCTCAAAAGAAGGCTGGGGTAGTGATTCTCATATTAGATAAATTAGATTTTAAACTAAAGACTATAGTCAGAGATACAGAAGGACACTACATCATTCTTTTTTTTAAATTTTTTTTT
>PISX010032704.1:0-15911 GCA_004024625.1 Mellivora capensis | reverse complement strand
TGCGCTACTGGGTATTTACCCCAAGGATACAGATGTGGTGAAAAGAAGGGCCATCTGTACCCCAATGTTTATAGCAGCAATGGCCACGGTCGCCAAACTGTGGAAAGAACCAAGATGCCCTTCAACAGACGAATGGATAAAGAAGATGTGGTCCATATACACTATGGAGTATTATGCCTCCATCAGAAAGGATGAATACGCGACTTTTGTAGCCACATGGACGGGACTGGAAGAGATTATGCTGAGTGAAATAAGTCAAGCAGAGAGAGTCAATTATCATATGGTTTCACTTATTTGCGGAGCATAACAAATAACATGGAGGACATGGGGAGATGGAGAGGAGAAGGGAGTTGAGGGAAATTGGCGGGGAGATGAACCACGAGAGACTATGGACTCTGAAAAATAACCTGAGGGTTTTGAAGGGGCAGGGGGTGGGAGGTTGTGGGAGCCAGGTGGTGGGTATTGTGGAGGGCACACATTGCATGGAGCACTGGGTGTGGTGTAAAACTATGAATTCTGTTACGCTGAAAAGAAATAAAAAAATTAAAATAAAATAAAATAAAAATACTACCATAACTCAGCAATCACACTTCTGGATATATATTTAAAGGAAATGAAAACAGGATATGAAAGATAAGTGCATTCCCCTGTTCATGGTAGCATCATTCACAAAGGCCCACATATGGAAACAACCTAAGGTCCATTGATAGGTGAATAAATAAAGAGGATGTGTGGGGTGTACACATACGCACTTATATACACAGTAGGATTTTATTCAGCTATAAGAAGGACATCCAGCCATTTAAAATAATTATGTTGTCAACATAAATGGAACTTGAAGGTATATTAAATGAAATACAGCAGAAAAAAATGCCAAGTGATTTAACAAGTATGGAATTAAAAAAAAAAAGTCAAACTCATTAAAACAGTAGAAAAGTGGTTGCTAGGGAATGGGGGAAAATAGGGAAAGGTTGGCAAAAGGGCACAAAATTTGAGCTATAACATGAAGACGGTCTAAGGATCTAATGCAGAACACGTGACTATAGTTAGTTAATAACACTGTATTGTACACTTGGAATTTACAGTGGTTTTATCTTCTTGATGAGTTGACTCCTCTAGCATTATAGAATGACGTTCTTTGCTTTTTATTTGCTTTTTTGGTTTAAAGTATATTTTGTCTGAAATAAGCATAAACTATTTTCTTTTAGTTTCTACCTGCATGGAATATATTTTTCTATCCCTTCACCTTTATTCTGCCTGTCTCCTTAAATCTGGAGTCTCTTGTAGTCTCTGGCTGCCCTTCTGACCTTGTGCTTATTATAGTCACCTTGGCTTCTTACAGTTAAGTGCTGCCACCTGCCCTATACTTTTTTTTCCAGAATCTTACCCCATTACTATACAGGTGAGAGTTCAACTATGAAACCATCAGTTCTAGCCTGCAAGAGACAGCTATTACTGAGATTCTCAAAGATACTGATAGCCTCCTCACCTGTGCATTCCTTATTGCCTTGCGAAAGGGAGTGACCTCTGGTCCCTCATGAGACTTCTGGGCTTGTAGTGCATTTTCTGGTCTCATACAGTAGATCCAATCCAGCATACCTACTTCTCTGAGCTTTACTATTCCTTCCTCCACCATTTTATGCAGTTCTTGCATTTTTACTATACTTTGTGTAGGTCATTGCTTTTACTAATCTTCTGATAGTTAGACCAACAATTTAAAGTCATCTTCTAGACCCTTGCTAGGATATTAACTTATGACTGTGGCAAAGTGCTCCCAGATCCACACACTTTCTCTTAAGCAATTTTATATTCTCTGCCCCTTTGGTCAATCACACTCAGGGTCCTCTGTTAGACGCACTCTCCCAGCTTCTGCCAATAAATTTTCTTTAGGTCCTGAGGCTCCTTCAAGATATAATATCATCTCCCCCTTGGTGGGCCCAGCACTTTTCTGATTGAGCTATGCCAAAATCTGATGTTAGTTATGAGTCTGGTGGCCAAGAGGGGAATTGGGGGCATATCCTAAAAAGGACCCTGCACTGTTTTATAATGCCTTATTTGAAGTCTTTTTGTAGTCTTCAAGCAAAGGGGGGGTAATAGGTTCTATCTTCGATGATGAGAAATAGGCTGCCTCTCCGGAATCAGAGGATTTAGGGGAATCAAAGCTCAAAATGCCTCTATGCAGAGATACCTCTCCCAAGTCTCACATTTATACTCTTTCCCCCTTAAAGCCCAACCTTGGCTTAAGAGACTTACCAAAGCTGAACACTCAGCCTTCTCAGGCCTTTGCACTATTGCAATTAGGTCCTGTGCCTGATCTTGAGCTGTTTTTGTCCCAACGCCATCCCAGCTGCAGGAGTTAAGGCCTCCTGGCTCTCATGTTTTATTTTAAAATTTTGGTAGAAAAATCCAAATCTGTAATTTTATTTCTTCAGCTACCCATTCACTTCCAGAGACCTTATAATTATTTTCTTACACCCCTCAAAGACGGAGAGGTTGCACCAATTACACATCTCCTTCCACCTCAATCCCATTCCAGCTCATTACAGATGAAAATCTTGGCAATCCCACTGTGTAGCATAGCAGTGACCAACAGCATAGCATGACCAATATCTTCACCTGCCTTCAGTTGTGGGGTCCTCATCGTCATCCAGCCAGCAAGTGAGTCAACCCCAGAATTCCATTCCCAGGGTTGGCTTCCTAAGACCATTTCTGTTGCCAATGATCTTCAGTTGGGTTCCTGAGTAGCCAGGATAGAGGTGAAGTTTCTTATAAGTGACAGAAAAAGTGCTCCCAGGATAAGAGGAGTGAACGCTGAGTAGGACAGAAGTAGAAAGCTTAGACCAGAGAGTGGTACCTGCTGAAGCCGAGTTTCAGCCTCCCCGGAGGCTGGGGCTACACCACAAAGCAATCCCACCTTGCGGGGCAAAGGGGCCAGACTTTTAGGCCGCTCAATCTGTTGCCATTGGTTCAAATCTGCCCTGGGCAGTAGGGGGCGTTGCCTCCTAGGCAGGAAGACTCCTGTTTGGCAGAGGAGGACTATTTTCAGGAGTAGGGGCAGCTGTGAATTGTTATCAGCCAACACAAACCTCAGCCAGGGGGTGGGGGCGCTGCCCGTAAAGAGGATCCAGGTGGGGCATTAAGAGAATGCGCTACACTGACGTTTAATGAGCGCACACCGTATGCTAAGTTCTTTCTCATTTACTGTCTCATTTAAACTTCAAAACAACTCCAGAAAGGAGGTATTAAGAGTGTCTCCATTTTATGGTTAAGGAAAATTTACCTTGGAAGTTTAAATGACTTTCTAGTGGTTACAAAATGAGGGTCTGTTTTCAGGTGTAATAAACTCGTAGATAAAAAGAAACACCTCAGCTTATGTGTTTCTAAAATGGATATACCCAGAACTCGTTTATGTTCATATCTTTGGAAGCTTGAAGTACAGTCTCTGTAGTTAGCCCTTTTGATTCAAATTCTATGTTTTAAGTGCTTTGCAGTAATATTGCCTCTTGCATGCAATTGTGAATCTTATTCCCTAAATATTCTTGGTCTCCTATGTTGATTGTGTGCATGTATAACAACTCAGTTACTCATAATATTCAAATACTTGAAACACCACATTTTCCAACTCCTCTGAATGCCAGATGTTAAAAATTACTACGAAATTCTCTGTTAAGTAATGAAAAAGCCAGAAGCAGCCTAGAAAGGTAACTGATAAGAATTTGTTAAGCTTTTGGCTATATGTTAAGCACTTTATAGCCAATTTCTCACTATGAAGCAAGTACTAGCATCATATCCCATAATATGGATAAGACAACTGAGACTCTGAGAGATTTATTAGCTTGCTTCCAATTATAGAAGTAGGAAAGGAGGGGTCCAGAAGTGAACCAAAACCACCTCTGACTAAAACTACGACTGGATGTTAATGAGAAAATAGCACATCATAGATTCACATACAGACAATCAATGATACAGACCTCAGTACGAGTAAAGGGAATTTTCCACCTTCTCAACTCCTTTTCACATGAGCCAAATCTGAAAGCTATGAAGGAGACGGAAAATTTCAAAAAGCACTCATTCACCCAGCATATCACTGAGCAGAACATTTCTGAGACAAGAAAGGATAATCATTAATAATGACCTGCTAAAATAAAAAGTATTTTTCTAGAGGCAGTGCCCTGAGCTGACACAGGATTGAGTGGCTGACTCTACAGCTTGAGTGAAATCATCAAATCAGGTTCTCTGGGCTCAGAGGAGGGTGAGGTTTTGTGGCAGGATGGATTCCTGTAACCATGGAAACCATGCCAGCCACTTGCCCTGGATGGTGGCTTCTGCAGAAGCTTTCTTTGCTTCCTCTCCCTCCTCGCACCTCCCACCTCCAATGAATAAATCACTTGCTGAATTCCTCTATGCTCTGTACCCTGAGGTCACCCTGGAAAAAAAGCAAAGTTGTCCTACTGTTGGCAGAAGGCCACTTCTGTTGTCCTGCTATGAGTTACTCAGCCTTTGTAAGCATCAATTTCCTCATTTGTGAAATAAGGATGACCCACGATTGTTGTGGGGGATATATCCATTTTGTATATAATTACATTATGTGTGGACGTGTGTGTGTGTGTGTGTGTGTGTGTGCGCACGCGCACCTACCAGACTAGGACAAAAACATTTCTGAATAAATTCAGGTACATTTCCCATACCTCATCCTATTAAAATTAGGGGACAAAGTGGGGGAAGGGCATATTTTTTCCCTGTTCAAAACTCTCACTGGCTTTCCAGGGCCTGTTAGATAAAGAACAAATCCTGTTCTGTATACAAAACCTTCCATGGTATGACCCCAAAGTCCTTTCTCAGCCCCTTTCCCATGATACTCTATCATTCATTCCCGAACATGATCTTCATTTGCTCACCTTTATGTTTTTCTCACGCTTCTCTCTCTGCTCCTACGGGTTCCTCTCAGTTTTGCCAAAATCTCATCCATTACTTTAGTCTCAGAGAGTGTGGAAGTTCTATGCAAAACAAATTTCAAGAAGTTACAGAAATTGTGAGTATTCCATTTCTTCAATGTATCTTATCATTTGCTATAGGTAAAACTCCAATTTTAAAATGTTCCTTAATGTTATCAAACTATTTTAAGTACACAATTTGATGGGTTTTTGCAGTGTATATACCCATGTAACTACTTCCCAGATCGAGATGTAGGGTATAATAAATACCCAAGTAGCCTCTCTCATTCCCCCTCCTAATCTCTACCCTCTTCTCCAAAAGTAACTATTATCCTTATATCTAATATCATAAATTAACATTTTCATTTTTTAAAAACTTTGAGTGGTCAGGGTGCCTGGATGGCTCAGTGGGTTAAGCTTCTGCCTTTGGCTCAGGTGATGATCCCAGGGTTCTGGGATCGAGCCCCACATCGGGCTCTCTGTTCGGCAGGGAGCCTGATTCCTCCTCTCTCTCTCTATCTGCCTGCCTCTCTGCCTACTTGTGATCTCTGTCTGTCAACTAAATAAATAAATAAATCTTTAAAACTTTGAGTGGAATCATACAGTATGTTTTCTTTTGTATATGACTTCTTCTGATCAATATCATATTTGTAATATTTTTTCACATCGTCATATGTACAGTAGTTTGTTCATTGTCATTAACAGAATTCATTAATGAATTTGTTTATCCATTCTATCCTTGGTAGGCAGTTGGGTAGTTTCTCTTGGGCAAACAGGATATGTGCTGAGAAGGTCTTCACCTGAGTCAGGTGCATCTCATCGACCTCTGGACCAGACAATGCACAACGTGACTGCGGAGCTTGATACATTGTACTGAGATGTGGACACATACTCATTTTTCTCCCTCAGGCACCCTCTCTCTTCAATGCCAACCCAGCATGGTCTGAGAACTTTTTAGAGCTTGGATCTGCAGAATTACAGGAGTCAGTTACAAAATGTCTCATGATGTTATGTTAATGGGCCCTTAAAATAGCCAGATGGTCCTGTTAGTTCCCCCCTCCTCTGATTTTTGATAAAGGTGTTCAGAAATTATGAGTGTGGCCCCACATGGAGGAGAGACCCATTTCTGTATGTTTGTTTCTAAACCATTATGATTCACATTTTACATAAGTCTAGAATGCTAGACCTGAAAGAGACTTTGAAGCTTACCTATTTTAATGCCCAGTTTTCAGATGATAAAAAAGAAGCATAGAGACATCAGTGAGTTTTCTAAAGTAAAGTATTTTAGGGGCAGAATAAAGTCTCAGACCTGACTAGAAGAGTCCTCTTCTCCACAGGATACCATCCCAAGCCACTCAGAAGGTTTTATAACAATAACTTGCCAACCTTACTTCCCTAGAAACATGCAAGTTTCCCACTGATCGGTGAACAGATATCTACTTTCCTTCCAGGGTAGGGGGGGGAGTTCCACTTTGAGTTCACTTCAACATCACTTCACCAAACACCGTGTCTCTTCACAGAAAAGCCACCAACTGAAAATCTGAACGCACTGTGCTCCAAAATCTCCTTAGAGGACGTTACATGGGGATGCGGGAGCAGAAACTGTCCATCATCATTTCTTTGAGAAGTGTTAACAGGAAGGGGCCTTTACAGTTTACCCCGAAGGAGCAGGGCAGCAACAGCTACCCTAGGCTGAGTGCTTATTACGTGCCAGCTACATTCTACATGCTCTTTCTGTGCATTAGCTCATTTAATTCTCACAACTCTCAAGTAGGTGCTATTATCCCAGTTTTACTGATGAAAAATCTATGGCATAGGGAGGCTAAGTCACTTATGTGTGTTCCCGCTAACTCTTATGATAAAGATAACTTTAGGGGTGCCTGGGTGGCTCAGTCATTAAGTGTCTGCCTTCGGCTCAGGTCATGATCCCAGGGTCCGGGGATCGAGCCCCACGTGGGGTTCCCTGCTCAGCAGGAAGCCTGCTTCTCCCTCTCCTGCTCCCCCTGCTTGTATTCCTTTTCTCGCTCTCACTCTGTCAAATAGATCAGCAAAGTCTTTTAAAAAAGAGGGAGAAAGAGATGACTTTGTTTTCCCAGGGGAAAGTTAAGGGCTATTTATCAGCTATAACTCTTGCTTTCTGAGGCTCAGATTCATCACCTGTAAAATGAAGATGGTAATTCCTAATTTACAGGGTGTTGTTATTCAATAAGATAACACGGGTAAGATCCCCATAAAGCACCTGGCACATGCCTGTCTCCTTGCTCTTTCTTTAGCCTTCTGAAAGAAGACTGGCATCATGTTAACAGAGAGCACTGGGCACGATGTTTGACTGCTGTAGCCTTCTAAGTGTTGACATCCACTGTCTGACATTGCACCTCAGCATACTTAACATGTTCCTCAAAGATTGAAAGAGCCACAGAGATCCATCCTAATTCTTTACTTTCTGTCAGTGAAGAAGCAGTCATGGGAAGGAGCCTATTACTGGGAAGTCTCTCCTGTTCCCTGTCCTTCCTTGAGTAATGTATGGATGACCACATAAAACATGTTCTAGCTCTGGACCCCTTCCATCAAGCAGAATCAAAAAGATTGACTAGATCATGAAAATGGTCATATACCAGGCTCATTCAGGATGAACAAAAACATTGTCCTAGAAGCCTGGACACAGGTCTTCAAAAGTATATAAAATTGCTATCCTTAGGCATTGACTGAACTGATCATTCTACATCTTAACTTCCAAACCTTAACTTCTTGTTCACTGATTTTCAGCAGTGACTGACCCTTGGGGCTTTGTATTTGCATTGTTCTGGTGGGATTTCTCTCCTTATGGTACTGGGTATTTATGACGAATCTCCAACCCACTTCTTGCTTCATGAAGTAGATTTTCACCTATTTCTTTTTTAAGATCCATCTTGTCTCCCCACTCTCTCCCCTCTTTTTCCTTAGAATTTTCCCTGGTGTTTTAGCTTTGTATTTATATCTTCATCCTGATGGAAGTAATCAGTGCAGAGAGAGCACAACTATTCAGTACCCTTAAGTATTTGGCACTGTGATAAACTCAGAAGCAAATAAAGATGCCTCAAAGAACTGGCACCTAAGGGAAGACATAAAAATGTGAAGTATATTATATCCCTGTTGTTGAATAAAATACAACCTAAAGTTAATGGTCATTGCTGGTAATGTTCTAAAAATCCACAAGATGAAAGTAGCTTCTCAGAAAGTTGTGTCTCATTCCAAATGAAATTAAATTTAGCAAACATTTATTGATTACTTACTACATGAAAAATAGTTTTTTATGTAATACCTTCACATCAAAATAATGTACAGCAAGCAAATTATCAGCAATCTGTGGTTTTCATCCTCAAAGAGGTGGAAGCCCATGGGAGCGACAGTCATTCACACGCCTTACATTCTATACCAAACTCTGCTTCTGAAAACTAGACGCAAGTATTTTCAATATATATCATACAAAGGAACAAAGAAATCACGTGTTTTTTGTTTAGCAATTTTTAAAATTTGAATCAGCTGATCTTTGATATTGTTAGAAATGTCTTATATTTCATGGAAAATTACGTAGTGGCCTAACTGAAGATACTTCATTTTTGTAAAATACATGTTTTAGCGTTTTTTTTCATAATTTTCTAGCAAAATTTCCAAAACAAATCATAACTTTTTATACCATCTCTCCATCTGAAAGTGTTCATGTATGCAGACCCACACAAGAATTCCAGTTGTTTTATAGCCAAACAATGTTACAAACTCAGATCATACGAAGAACCATTTAAAAATATTTAGTTGGTCATTAAATTTTGATTTCAGGTAATTAACTTCATTGATTAACTACTGATCAAATTTAGTATGTATTTGCTGAACATGTCATTTTTATTATCTTCAGATTTTTTTTAAAGATTTTATTTATTTATTTGAGAGAGAGGCAGTGAGAGAGCATGAGCGAGGAGAAGGTCAGAGGGAGAAACAGACTCCCCATGGAGCTGGGAGCCTGATGCGGGACTCGATCCCAGGTCTCCGGGATCATGACCGGAGCCGAAGGCAGTCGTCCAACCAACTGAGCCACCCAGGCATCCCTCTTCAGATATTTTTTATGTGACAGGTTTTTTTTTTAATTTTTATCAGCAAATTGTAATTCAGTGTGAAATTTGCAGCATACCGTCTTTCAGTCTGCCTTTTTTTTTTTTATTTTCCTGGTCATAGTACTAGCTTCTGCATTTTTGTTTGATTCTTCATCAGTATTATGCTTTTGTTTTAAATTGAAAAATCTGTGCATTCTTATTTTTTAACTTGGAAAAATAATTTAATTGCGTTACAATGAAAATAATGTGTTTCAATTTAGTTACCAGTTATAATTTACACAGGTACCACCGTCACACAAACTGCCTGTATAAAATATTCAAATAAATGCATTACATTACATTGGTGCTTAGAAAAAATTAGTCATCCAAATGGAATCAACAGGTTGACACTAATTTGATCAGTGATGTGTTTCTATGTAACACTAAAAGTGACACACATGCTGTACTACAATAATAAACTCAGAGACAACACAATGGTTAAAGTGAAATACAATCCTACCAAAACAATAAAACTGTTTTTAAAGGAGAAATGTTTTATTTTACTGCAGCTTTAAAATTAAGAAAGTTTAAAAATTCAGTTCCTCAGTTGTATTAGTCACACCTCAAGTGCTTAACAGTCACTTGTAACTAGGAGGAGGGCAACTTCTGTCAGTTCTCGACTTTCCTCTCCTATCTTCTATCACTTTTTTTTTCTTTCTTCCTTTCCCAGAGGAGAAGAAATTGTTAATCCAGTTCTGTTCCAAGTCATTGATTGAACCTAGTGGTCGTTTCTTCCATTTTTCAGTGCCATGTAGATGGATGGGTAAATTAAACCAGGGTCTACCTTTAGGTATATCTACTTCCTTCTTCTTTTAAAAAATTTATTTAATTTTCTTTAAATTAAATTAACATATAATGTATTACTGGTTTCAGAGGTAGAGGTCAGTGTTTCATCAGTTGTGTATAACACCCTGTGCTCATTATATCACATGCCTTCCTTAATTTCCATCACCCAGTTACCCCATCCCTCCCCCTCTTCCTCTATGCCCCTCTGTTTTGTTTCTTAAATTCCACATATGAGTTAAATCATATAACTGTCTTTCTCTGATTAACTTATTTCACTTAGCATAACAACCCCTAGTTCCATCCACATTGTTGTAAATGGCAAGATTTCTTTTTTTTTTTTAATGGCTAAGTAGTATTACATTGTGTATATATATATACCACATCTTCTTTATTTACTCATCTTTTGATGGATATCCAAGCTCTTTCCATAGTTTGGCTATTGTGGACTTTGCTGCTGTAAACATTGGGGTGCATGTGCCCCTTCGGATCACTACATTTGTATCTTTAGGGTAAATACCCAGTAGTGTGATTGCTGGCTCATAGAGTAGCTCTATTTTCAACTTTTTGAGGAACCTCCATACTGTTTTCCAGAGTGGCTGCACCAGCTTGCATCCCCACCAACAGTGTCAGAGGGTTCCCCTTTCTCTGCACCCTCGTCAACATCTGTCATTTCTGAGTGGTTAATTTTAGCCATTCTGACTGATGTGAGGTTGTATCTCATTGTAGTTTTGCTTTGTATTTCCCTGATGCTGAGTGATGTTGAACATTTTTTCATTGTCTCTTGGCCATTTGCATGTCTTCTTTGAAGAGATGTGTGTTCATGTCTTCTGCCCATTTCTTGATTGGATTATTTTCCTTTGGCTATTGAGTTTGATAAGTGCTTTATAGATTTTGTATAGTAGCCCTTTATCTGATATGTCACTTGTGAATATCTTCTCCCATTCTTTCATTTGTCTTTTGGTCTTATTGACTGTTTCCTTTGCTGTGGAAAAGCTGTTTATCTTTTTTTTTAAGATTTTATTTATTTATTTGACATACAAAGACCACAAGCAGGCAGAGAAGCAGCAGAGAAAGAGGGGGAAGCAGGCTCCCCGCTGAGCAGAGAGCCCAATGTGGGGCTCAATGCCAGGACCTGAGATCATGACCTGAGCTGAAGGCAGAGGCTTTAACCCACTGAGCCACCCAGGTGCCCCAAAGCTGTTTATCTTGATGATGTCCCAACAGTTCCTTTTTGCCTTTGTTTCTCTTGCCTTTGGAGACATGTCTAGCAAGAAGTTGCTATGGTTGAGGTCACAGAAATTGTTGCCTGTGCTCTGGGATTTTGACGGATTCCTGTGTCACATTTAGCTCTTTCATTCATTTTGAGTCTATTTTTGTATATGGTATAAGGGAATGGTCCAGTTTCATTCTTTTGCATATAGCTGTCTAATTTTCCCAATACTATTTGTTGAAGGGATTGTATTTTTTCCATTGGAAATTCTTTCCTGCTTTGTTGAAGATTAGTTGGCCATAGCACTGAAGGTCCATTTCTTGGTTTTCTATTCTGTTCCATTGATCTGTGGGTCTGTTTTTGTGCCAGTACCATACTGTCTTGATGATTATAGCTTTGTAATATAGCTTGGAATCTGGAATTGTGATGCTGCCAGCTTTGGTTTTGGTTATTCAGGGTCTTTTCTGGTTCCACATTGCAGGATTATTTGTTCCAGCTCTGTGAAAAAAGTTGATGGCATTTTGACAGGGATTGATTGAATATATAGGTTGTTCTAGGTAGCATAGACATTTTAACAATATTTTTTCTTCCAATCCATGATCATGGAATGTTTTTCCATTTCTTTATGTCTTCCTCAATTTTTTTTCATGAGTGTTCTATAACTTTCTGAGTGCAGATCCTTTGCCTCCTTGATTAGGTTTATTTCCAGGTATACTATGGCATTGGGTATGATTATAAATGGGATTGACCCCTTAATTTCTATTTTTTCTGTCTCGTTGGTGTATAAAAACAAAACTGACTTCTGTGCATTGATTTTATATCCTGCCACTTTGTTGAATTCCTATATGAGTTCTAGAAATGTTGGTTTGGAGTCTTTTAGGTTTTCCACATAGAGTATCATGTCATGTGCAAAGAGTGAGAGTTTGACTTCTTTGTTGATTTGGATGCTTTTTATTTCTTTTTTGTTGTCTGATTGCTGAGGCTAGGATTTCTAATACTATGTTGAAGAGCAGTGGTGATAGTAGATAGTGATTGAACATGAAACTGCCATGTTCTTGACCTTAGAGGAAAAGTTCTCAGTTTTTCCCCATTGAGAATATTTGTGGTGGGGTTTTCATATATGCCTTTTATGATATTGAGGTTTGTTCCCTCTATACTTACACTGTGAAGAGTTTTAATCAAGAAAGGATGCTGTACTTTGACAAATGCTTTTTCTGCACCTATTGAGAGGATATATGGTTCTTGTCCTTTCTTTTATTTATTTAGTGTACCACATCGATTGATTTGCAGATGTTAAACCATCCTTGCAGCCCATGAATCAATCCCACTTGGTCATAGTGAATAATCCTTTTAATGTACTGTTGGATCCTATTGGCTAGTATTTTGGTGAGAATTTTTGCATCCATGTTCATCAGGGATATTGGTCTGTAATTCTTTTTGATGGCATCTTTGTCTGGTTTTGAGATTGAAGTGATGCTGGCCTTATAGAAAGAGTTTGGAGATTTTCCTTCCATTTCAATTTTTTGAAACAGCTTCAGAAAAATACGTATTATTTCTTCTTTAAATGTTTGGTAGAATTCCCCTGGGAAGCCATCTGTCCCTGGACTCTTGTTTTTTGGGAGATTTTTGATTACTGCTTCAATTTCCTTGTAAAGTCTGTTCAGGTTTTCTATTTCTTTCTGTCTCAATTTTGGTAATTTATATGTCTCTAGGAATGCATCCATTTCTTCCAGATTTCCCAATTTGTTGGCATATAGTTGCTCATAATATGTTCTTATAACTGTTTGCACTTTTTCAGTGTTGTTGTGATCTCTGCTCTTTTTTTTTTTTTTAAGATTTTTTATTTATTTATTTGACCAACAGAGATCACAAGTAATCAGAGAGGCAGGCAGAGAGAGAGAGAGGAGGAAGCAGCCTCTCCACGGAGCAGAGAGCCTGATGTGGGGCTCGATCCCAGGACTCTGGGATCATGACCTGAGCTGAAGGCAGAGGCTTTAACCAACTGAGCCACCCAGGCGACCCGATCTCTGCTCTTTTATTCATGATTTTATTTATTTGGGTCCTTTTTCTTTTCTTTTTGATAAGCCTGTCTAGAGGGTTATCAATCTTATTAATTCTTTCAAAGAACCAGATCCTAGTTTCCTTGATCTTGGGTCTACCCAACAAGAAGATCTAACAATTGTAAATATTTATGTAAATATTTATGCCAATTATATAAACCAATTCATAACAAAATTAAAGAAACACATTGATAATAATTCAATAATAGTAGGGGACTTTAACACTTGACTCACTGCAATGGACAAATCTTCTATGGAGATCAACAAGGAAACAAGATCTCTGAATGACACACTGGACCTGATGTACTTTACAGATATATTCAGAACATCCCACCCTAAAGCAACGGAATACACATTCTTCTTGAGTGCACATGGAACATTGTCCAGAATAGATCATATACTGGATCACAAATCAGGTCTCAACCAATACCAAAAGATTGGGATCATTCCCTGCATATTTTTGGATCCAATGCTTTGAAACTAGAACTCAATCACAAGAGGAAATTTGGAAAGAACTCAAATACATGGAAGCTAAAGGACATCCTAATATACAATGAATTGGTCAACAAGGAAGTTAAAGAAGAATTCTAAAAATTCATGGAAACAAATGAAAATGAAAACACAACTGTTCAAAACCTTTGGGATGCAGCAAAGGTGGTCCTGAGAGGGAAATGTATAGCAATACAAGCCATTATCAAGAAACAAGAAAGGTCTCAAATACACAAATTAACACAACACCTAAAGGAACTGGATAAAGAACAGCAAATAAAGCCTAATCCCAGCAGGAGAAGAAGATTAATAAAGATCAGAGGAGAAATCAATGTAATAGAAACAAAAACAAAAAAAACCAGTAAAACAAATCTACTTCCTTCTTCTTTATAGCTAAGAATCTGTCTCCTTACAGCTGACTGGTCTTAATCTCTCTCCCTCCCCCTCCTTTCCTCTCTCTTACTCCCTCCCATGCCTATTTAACTAAGTAGGTAAATTAACTGAGGGCTTCTCTATTTCAAATATGCCCTGTCATGTTGCATTATTTTCTGTCTTTGTCATTCATACACTGATAAGACTGAATATACATGCCCCTCTCCAAATACATACACTGAAACCTAATTCCCAATGTGTGGATATTTGGAAGTGAGGTCATTGGACAGTGAACAGGTCATGAAGGTGGAATGTTCATGAATGGGATTAGTGCTGTTATAAAAGAGACCACAGAGAGCTCCCTTGAGCCATGTGAAAACACAATGAAAAAAGGCCATCCATAACCAAGGAAGCAGATCCTCATCAGACATCAGATCTGCTGGCACCTTGATATTGGACTTCCCAGACTCCAGAACTATAGGAAATAAGTTTCCATTCTTTATAAGCCACTCAGTCTATGGTATTCTGTTACAGTACCCCAAACTCACTAAGACATAGACCTAAGTGCAAATCCTTGGCTTGGTGACTTGGACTCCAACAACATGCCACTGACTAGAAACTGGCTAATCCCAAGATTTGGGTTTAGTGAAAGGATAGATCTGCAGTGGCCTTTAGGCTTGGCTACAGGACCCTACCTAGGTTATTAGGGCACTGAACTAGAGATATACTTAGTCAAGACTCTCTGATGCAAATGAGCAAATCCAATGGGAAGTACCTTAGGGGAAGAAAAATAATTTAGTGTCTCATATAATCAAACTATGAAAAGGACAGGAATGTAGCTATTTTTTCCCTGGGGGTGACTAAAAATGGATAAATTTGCCTTCTGGACTTTCTTTTGCCTCTTCTTTCCTCAGCAAATTGACTTCTTTCCCTCAGACCTTCTATAAGGCTAGAATTTGAGCACCTGCATCTTTCAGCTTCCCCTCCAGAAGAAAAAAGAAACTCTTTATTCAGTTTGTATTTGAAATAATCCCAAAAGGCCCCAAATGGGCTAATTTAGATAATCTGAATCCCCCTCCCCACCCCATCTCCAGCCAAGCTGGGAAGGGAAGTTGTTCCCAAAAAGAAGTAGGGGATGCTGTTAGGATTAGAAGAGATATGTGCTAGAGAAACAAATAGATATCCATCTCTAGGAATAACAAACAATAGCCTGGTTTATAATAAGTCCATCTGTATTACTTTCTTCCCTCCATTTAAATACTTCAGTAATTTTATTAGGGCAATATGACTGGGCAAGGTAAAGATTATTGGAATTTCTGGAATCTTGAAATTAGTATCAATATTTCATTCATGCTTCTAGTGCAACCCAATAAGTGAATTCAAACTTTAGAATGCTTAGAAGGCTTCAGGGATGCTTACTGATGCATATGTTTTTAAAAATATATACATTAAAGTGATATAATCTGAGCATTCAGTGAATGAGGGCTCTTTCTCTTGTAAATTAAAAGAGAAAAAACATCAATCTGGCTTAAGAAAAAACAAAATTGTGGGCTCATGTAATTGAAAAAGCCCAGAAATAGTTTTACATTAGACATGACTACCTCCAGAGGATCAAACAATGTTCCCAGGATTCAGATTTCTTATCTTCATCTTGCCTCTGCTTTGCTATGTCTTGGCTCTTTTCATAGATGGAGTCTACCCCCATGATGACAATAAGGCTGCCTGCTGCTCCACACTTTTTTTTTTAATTTTTATTTTTTATAAACAAATTTTTATCCCCAGGGGTACATGTCTGTGAATCGCCAGGTTTACACACTTCACAGCACTAACCATAGCACATACCCTCCCCAATGTCCATTACCCCACCCACCTTTCCTGACCCCCTCCCCCCAGCAACCCTCAGTTTGTTTTGTGAGATTAAGAGTCACTTATG
>PISX010032703.1:0-15916 GCA_004024625.1 Mellivora capensis | reverse complement strand
CTCTAAACCTCCAAGAACCATCCGGAGCTGCCAAGGGGGGAGAGAAAACAAAGGAACAGACATAAAAACCTCCAGAGAACAAAAGCCTAAAGGCCCGGTTTCCTCAGAGCCCACCCCCTGGAGGGGGGTGGGAGGACTTAACTCAGGAAACACCGCCTGAAAACCCACGCGGCAGGCCCCTCCCCCAGAAAGCCAACCCGCCAAGAAGACAACAATCACAACTACTTCATAGATACGTTTAAATCTTAATTCCTTCTCATTTCCCTTTCTATAATTTCATTGTTAGAAATTAAAATATAAGAAAGCAACTGATTTCTGTTCATTGATTTTGTATCCTGCCACATTACTGAATTGCTGTATGAGTTCTAGAATTGGGGGTGGAGTCTTTTGGGTTTTCCATATAAAGTATCATGTCATCTGCGAAGAGAGAGTTTGACTTCTTCTTTTCCAATTTGAATACCTTTTATTTCTTTTTGTTGTCTGATTGCTGTTGCTAGGACTTCTGAACAACAGTGGCGAGAGTGTGCATCCTTGTCATGTTCCTGATCTCAGAGGGAAGGCTGTCAGCTTTTCCCACACTGAGATTGTTATTCACTGTTGGTTTTTCATAGATAGACTTAATGAAGTTGAGGAATGTTCCCTCTATCCCTATATTTTTAATCATTTTAATCAGGAACAGATGCTGTATCTTGTCAAATGCTTTTTCTGAATCAATTGAGAGGACCATGTGGTTCTTCTTTCTTCTTGTATTGATTTGTTCTATCACATTTATTGATTTGTGAATGTTGAACCACCCTTGCATCCCAGAGATAAATCCACCTGGTCATGGTGGGTAATCTTTTTAATATACTGTTGGATCCTATTAGTTAGGATCTTGTTGAGAATCTTGGCATCCATATTCATCAGGGATATTGGTCTGAAATGCACAAAAACAGATACATAGACCAGTGGGACAGAATAGAGAGCCCAGATATGGGCCCTCAACTCTATGATCAAATAATCTTTGACAAAGCAGGAAAAAATATACAGTGGAAAAAAGACAGTATTTTCAATAAATGATGCTGGGAAAATTGGACAGCTATGTGTAGAAGAATGAAACTCTACCATTCTCTTACACCATACACAAAGATAAACTCGAAATGGATAAAAGACCTCAATTTGAAAAACTCCTAGAGGAAAACATAGGCAGCAACCTCTTAAGGGACAGTGGCCACAGCAACATCTTTCAAGATATGTCTCCAAAGGCAAAGGAAACAAAACTGAAAAATGAACTTTTGGGACTTCATCAAGATCAAAAGCTTCTGCACAGTAAAGGAGACAGTCAACAAAACAAAGAGTTAACCCACAGAATGGGAGAAGACATTTGCAAATGACACTACAAAGGGCTGATATCCAAGATCTCTAAAGAACTCCTCAAACTCAACACACACAAAACAGATAATCACGTCAAAAAATGGGCAGAAGACATGAACAGACACTTCTCCAAAGAGAACATGCAAATGACTAAAAGACACATGAAAAAATGTTCATCATCATTAGCCATCAGGGAGATTCAAATCAAAACCACATTGAGATACCACCTTACATCAGTTAGAATGGCCAAAATTAACAAGACAGAAAACAACATGTGTTGGAGAGAATGTGGAGAAAGGGGAACCCTCTTACACCGTTGGTGGGAATGCACGTTGGTGCAGCCACTTTGGAAAACAGTGTGGATATTCCTTAAGAAATTAAAAATGGGGGTGCCTGGGTGGCTCAGTGCATTAAGTGTCTGCCTTCAGCTCAGGTCATGATCTCGGGGCCCTGGGATCGAGCCCCGCATCTGGCTCTCTGTTCAGCGGGGAGCCTGCTTCTCCCTCTCTCTCTGCCTCCTTCTCTGCCTACTTGTGATCTCTCTCTCTCTCTGTCAGATAAATAAATAAAGTCTTTAAAAAAAAAGAAATTAAAAATGGAGCTTCCCTATGACCATGCAATTGCACTACTGGGTATTTACCCCAAAGATATTGATGTAGTGAAAAGAAGGGCCATCTGTACCCCAATGTTCATAGCAGCAATGGCCACAGTCGCCAACCTGTGGAAAGAACCAAGATGCCCTTCAATGGACAAGTGGATAAAGAATATATGGTCCATATATACAATGGAGTATTATGCCTCCATCAGAAAGGATGAATACCCAACTTTTGTATCAACATGGATGGGACTGGAAGAGATTATGCTGTGTGAAATAAGTCAAGCAGAGAAAGTCAATTATCATATGGTTTCACTTACTTGTGGAGCATAAGGAGTAACAAGGAGGACATTGGGTGAAGGAGAGGAGAAGTGAGTTGGGGGAACCTGGAGGGGGAGACAAACCATGAGAGACTGTGGACTCTGAGAAACAAACTGAGGGCTTGGGGGGGGGGGGTAAGCTAGGTGGTGGGTATTATGGAGGGCACGTATTGCATGGGTGTGGCGCATAAACAATGAATTCTGGAACACTGAAAAGAAATAAAATATTTTAAAAAGATATGTTTAATTTGGAAAACTAAGAGAGAGAGAGAGAGAAATACAGAAGGAAGAGCAGATTTCAGAGATGAAGGTAATGAGCTCATGTTTTTCAAACATTCCAGTAGGCAGTTGAAAAAAATTACTTCAGGTTCCTAGAAATGTACTGGGCAGAAATTAGAATGTAGAGTCTTATCCACTTAAAGCAGTGATTCTCAACCACAGCTGAATGTTAGAGCCATCAGGGAGATGTTAGGTACACTAATACGTGGTCTTCCCCCCAAGAAATTCTAATTTAATTGGTTTGGAATGAAGCATAGAATGTAGTATTTTTTAAGCATCCAGGTGTTCATCAAGTGCAGTCAGGCTTAGATACTGTTAATATAAAGAGTTATTGAAATTATGGATGTAGACAAGATCAGAAAATTCATAAAATGAGAAGGAATAAATATCATAGACTAGGGGATATTAATGTTTAAAAGGTTAAAATTTTAAAAAGTAAGGAGTCTTTGGAAAAAGTCTTCTGATGGTGTGCTTATCAATAAAGACAATTAGAAGTTAATAAAATAATGCTATGAATAATTTTATGCAAATCTGACAACTTAGATAAAAGGGACCAATTTTGAAAAAATGCAACTCACCAAACCAACACAGGAAGAAACTGATTTATATTTATTACAGAAATTTAATTTCTTATCAAAAGCCTCAGAAAAGAAAACTCCAGGCCCAGATGGTTTCAGTGGTGAATTACATAAAAAAATTCAAGAAGGAAATAGCTAATCTTGCCCAGATGATTTAGAGGAATAAATGTTCAGTTAATTCTGTGAGACCAATATAACAGTAAATCTAAAATCTGACAGATATTATTTAAAAACAGAAAAATATTAAAGACCATCAGGCCTCATGTAAATAGATGAAAAATACTTAAAGAATATTAGCCGATCAGGGTTCCTGGGAGACTCATTCGCTTACGCATCTGCCTCCAGCTCAGGTCACAATGCCAGTGTCCTAGGATTGAGCCCTATGTTGAGCTCCCTGTTCAGTGGGGAGTCTGCTTCTCCCTCTCCCTCTGTCCTTCTCTCTGCTCTCTCTCTCAAATAAATAAAATCTTAAACAAATATATAATAAAATATTAACAGATCAAATCCAACAGTAGTTAATTCGTACTGAACTGCCCTTGAACACCGGGACTGACTAGCAGACAAGAACTACATGAGAGGGCAGAGACAGCTCCACAGAATAAAGATAGACATCTGGAAAAGACAATAAACAAATAAACAAACATAGCAAGTGTCAACTACAAATGGTATAATTTCTGATTATTTCTAATGTATTATTTCTAATACCTATTTTTGCTAGGGGCAATTCACCCTGATTTTAGAGAGGTTATTTTTCTCTTGAGAAAATGAATGTACCTCCCTGAAAATCAGTGGAGAGGTGTCTAAGACAGAGAGAGAAATATGTCTTACTTAAAGGACTCCTAAACCTTTAGAGAGTGGTACGAAAAGGATCTTTATCTCCTAATCTTCATTCCATCACACTCCTTGAGTTAACATAATTAAACTTTCAAAAATTAGTTCCAATTTCTAAATCTTGCTCACCCTTCACCATTAACATGCACTTAATATACTCCTTACAAATCTGGTCATTATGACCGAATTACTACACAATGTCTTGCTTCTATACAGGACACATTTGGATGATTTATATCATCTCTGTGAGATGTAATCATCATAAAAACTTTCTTACCAATAGAACCTACTACTTGTCTCTACTTTAAAAAACATACCATAATCATGACATCTAAATATAGCAATATATAGCCAATTAAGCCTATTCTAAGTGGAATGTGTGAAGCTTCAAGAAATATGCACTTTTCTGTCAT
Source organism: Mellivora capensis (assembly GCA_004024625.1). Taxonomy (NCBI): domain Eukaryota; kingdom Metazoa; phylum Chordata; class Mammalia; order Carnivora; family Mustelidae; genus Mellivora; species Mellivora capensis. The sequence goes on along the minus strand of PISX010032703.1, from coordinate 11,547 downwards.
TTTGGTAGCCTTTCAGGACTTACATCTTGTGATCTGGCATCCACCTTCTTATTTATCCTTTGCATTCTTGCCTGGTACCATAAAAATTTAAATGAAAACCATCATTTACGTGCTGAGTTTCTGTCAGGTTTAATCGAGTAACAAAATTGCCTAGTAGGAACTTCTTTTTGTATCAGTCTTCATTCTTATCCACAGACTGAAAAGAAAACTGAAAAAAAGGAAAAGGCAATGAGACCCTGAAGAGAGCACTTGGCTGGTCAAGGCTTACCACCTTAACATAACCTATGGAAAAGAAGACAGAACCACTCTACGTTATGCTAGCTTATTCCATAGGTCAGGGGAAGTAGCTCTTTTAGCTTCAGTATCAAAATGGAGCTAGATAGTATTTTGAAGGGAGTAGCACTTGGAAAGAGAAGGCTGGGGTGATGGGGGAAAGTGATGGAGGGGCAGGTGGCAGGGGGGACTAGTGACAGGATGGGAAGAGAAAGGAAAAAAGAGACATAAAGGATAAAATGATAAAGAAATAAAAACAACCAGCTGCTCTCTAGAATCTAGTGCTAGAAGGCAACAGTCATGGTAGGCTGGAGAAAGGAGCAATAAAGAGGAACCCTCGAATCTCTGTGGCTTGATGCCACACGCAAGCGGCATGCTTTGTGCCTATCAAGGCCCCAGGCTGGTGTCGCAGCTATTGTCCGGAATATGACTAGTTTTGTACCAGAGTAGTACATGCATATCCACTCTTAGTCTTCCCCAGGAAATGACACATCTCACTTGAGTCAATGCTGTTGGCTAAGACAAAAACCACAGCCATGCGTATTTTCAAGGAGGTGGGGAAACACTATTCTGACAGTATGCCTTGTAGGAGAATCACAAATATTGGGTCAAGTAACAATCATACAGTATACTATTATTGCCCCTACTGGGTAGTGAAGTGAATACCAGACAGATCACAGAGTGTTCCATTGATTACTTGTATCCAATCTCCCTTATTCCCCATCAATGAATAGTGGTTTCATTTAGACGATAATCTCAACACCTACACTGCACATTTTTCATTTTCCTTTGTAGATAGAGATAGCTATTGGAAAAGTTCTGGCTAGCAGGACTTAGAAGTCATAGCGTGGGCTTCTAGGAATACTTTGTAAAATAGGCACAGGCTTAGCCAACTCATGCTTTTCTTCCTTCCTTCTGGAAAACAGTTGTGATATCCGGGGAATTGGGAAAAGAGACATCTTGCAACCATGAGAACAAGAGTAAGCCTGGGACACTTGTGGGAATGCGGTGATAATGTACTTGCTCTGATTACCAACTTTCAAATTCCTCATTGTGTGAGAGAAAAAAAATTTAAAAAAATTAAAAAACTGTATTTTGTTCAACCTCTTTTAGCACTTTATTTCATATTTGTGGCAGAAACTTTTTCTTAAGAAAAAATATTTTATTTATTTATTTGAGAGAGAGAGAGAGAGAGAGAGAGCACAAGGTGGGGGGAAGGGCAGAGGGAGAGGGACAAGCAGACTCCCCGTTGAGCACGGAGTTGGATCCCCAGCTCTCAGTAGATCCCTGGATCTCAGTAGATCATGACCCAAGGGAAAATCAGATGCTTAACCAACTGAGCCACCCAGGCACCCCTGCTGAATATTTCTAAGTGATCTGAAATTTGAAACCAAGAGTGTGATGAAACACATAGCAGATTCTGAAGTACAGAACTGACTTGGAGAAGACCTCACAGTAATTTCCCCCTTGTTATTACCCTAAATCTTGTTTAGCACTAGGACAACAAAATGATTTTTTTTTCCTCCAATGAATACCTAGAATCACTTTCCATACTGTTCATTCAGTCTTTTTTGTTGTTCTGTTTCTTTTTTTCCTCTTACTTTAAAAAAAAAAAAATTATTTATTTATCTATTTTAGAGGAAGAGAGTGAGAGAGAGAGACTGCAGGAGCCAGGGGAGGGGCAGAGAAGCAGGCTTCCTGCTGAGCAAAGAGCCCCAAGAGGGACCCAATTCCAGAACTCTGGGATCATCACCTGACTGAAGGTGGATGCTAACTGGACTGAACTACCCAGGCACCCTGTTGTTCTGTTTCTATGTCATGAATCACAGTGGAAAACTTGAGCACAGCAACAACTTCTGACTACATTAGTTCTGAGATGTTCTCCTGTAATTGATTGACTTTATCAAGCATGAGGCTTATCAATAAATTTCAGCTGTTTACCCTTTAAACCATTTTCCCTCTTAGGACCTCATAATGCCCATGCTGTTTCCATTTACACTGCCCCAGGATAAACCCTGCACTCCCTAAAAGCCCACAGTTTGCTTTCAGCTCATTTATACATAAGACAGGCACATTAATGACATTAGGTGATTCTAGAGGTGGAAGCAAATTTTCAAGACTAGAGGGTATGAAGTGAGAAAGGAGGGACAAGTAGGCAGGGAGTTCTAATTTTTGAGTCACCATTGGAAGAATCATGCAGTGAAAGTGGAAATTGACAGCTTTTGTGTATTAAACTTTTTGGAAATGTCTCCAGGATTTTCTTTTTTTTTTTAAGATTTTATTTTAATTTATTTATTTGAGAGTGAGCAAGAGAGAGAAAGCACCAGCCAGAGGAAGGAAAAGAGGGAAGCAGACTCCCTGCTGAGCAGGGAGCCTGATTCCCTCCCAGGATTCCGGGATCATGACCTAAGCTGAAGGCAGAGGTTTAACCAACTCAGACATCTAGGTACCCTGTCTCTGAGATTTTCTTACAATCATAAAAATCATGCCATATCTTGGCCTTTTGATAGGTTTTCTTAATAAAAATCCTCTTTAGATATATTACCTACAGTAATCAGGCTTCCTTTCCTGTTTGTTATTCCTCTCTTATTGCTAGTAGAATGCTCCACAGAGTAATGAAGAAAATGGAATGAAATGACTCTAGATTGAACCACAGTTTCGGGAAAATGAAGAAAAAAATGACCAGGAACTAGCTGAGTTTGCTTTTTTTTTGGGGGGGGGTAGAAAGAAGTGCATGCATTTCTCTAGCCCTTTAACAAATTATACTATCTTTGAGATGTGTGTGTTACGGAATGACAAGTCCATTAAGAGAAGTTCAATTAAAAATAAGAAAAAAGGTATCAGTAAAAGAAAAATGTTGACTTAAAGTTGCCTCAGGGAAGGAGATAAAGAACACCCCTTGGGTGTTTTGGTATATATCCTTCCACAAAAAGATGCTCCACAATCACACCACTTCTAGAAAGATAACATTTCCTTAAATTTCCTCCGTACACTATAGCAGACTTTTGTTTACACAATAGTATACTTCTTATTTTTTTCCCTTAAAAGCAATTTGAAGCTCTTCAAATATTTTCAGAATTATGTTTTTAAAAGTATTGATATCGATTAAGAAAGGAAGATATATGGGGGCAAACAAATGCACACACACGGTGCCAAAACCAAACCAAACTACAAAGGGAAAGCAGACTTCCATGCAGAAGCAAGTACATAAGCCAGGTGCCATCCTGAGGGTATTTTCTGAAGCTCAAGATGACAAATTTTTATTGTGATAGCAAATGGAAATAGAGATTAGTTTCTGCATACGGTAGGCAGACCAATGGGTAACTCTATCCTTTAAGAAGGCATTTCAATTTCACAAGCTAATGAGAAATAATCTCATTTTGCAGAAAGAGACAGTGAGAAAAATTAGCTAGTAACAATTATCATGCTAGACAAAGAGGAAAAAGATATTCTAGAATCTGAAGCCATTATGCAGTCCTCTTGTGAGTTTTCAGGCCTCATACGTGACAGAAAAAAAAAAAACCCTCAATCAAGTAATTCTAAATAATTCTAAATAAATGATTCTAGGATTATAGCACTTCCGGACAACTGGAAGAAAGAATAAGTAAATTTCTTTGTAGGAAGGTATTTTCATCCTAACCCTCAAAAGATTGCACAGAGAGAATTCCAGCCACCATCCACTTTGCAATATAAAACAAAACACATAGTTCCTTGCCAGAATACTGGTAAGGCAATGAAGACTAAGGGGCCAAGATTCCAGAAAGAAGGGAAGTTCACAGTAGTTATCTCAACACATAGTGTTGATTTCCTACTGAAGTTAACATTACATACATACATATATATATATATATATATATATATATATATACATGTATATATATATATATATTAGAAGTTGAGCAAAACTTTTGACAATCACACGTTACTAGGGCCAAAGAAGCTGAACACTGGCTTTCAGAGACAGACAAAAAACTAATTTGTAACAGTAAGAGTGGAACGGAATTGACAAGACTTGAAAAGACTGAAGCTTCTCATGGGGCCACTGAGTGGCTCAGTTAAGTGTTTGCCTTTGGCTCAGGCCATGATCCCAGGGTCCTAGGTGTTGGGCTCCCTGCTTCCCCCTCTCCAGCCTGCTTCTCCCCCTGCTTGTGCTCTCCTTCTCTGTCAAATAAATAAACAAAATCTTAAAAAAAAAAAAAAAGACCAAAGCTTCTCTTTCAAACAGATCAATCCCATATTATATTCAATTCTGCCCCTACTTTCATGGGGCAGAATTTAATATAATTAATTTTAATGACAAAAAAAGCAAATCTTCTCTGGAGGACAATGAGATCAGAGATCATCTCAAATTAACTCTACAGTTTTTCACACACGATGTCTAACATTCAAAAAAAGAAAGAAGGCATTGAAAAAGGTAAAATCTGAACAGCAACCAAAAGAAAAGGAGCGAGTATAAATAGATTCACAAGATATCTGGGGGAAATAACTGCAAGGAAGAATAAAGAGCAACAAAAAGAATAAATGTGGGTCAATTTAAAGGAATACCAATCAGCACATCACTAGGTATTCTACGGAAGACCTTCTGACAAGTAACTATCCTGGGGCAGGAGGAAAGGTTTTGCAGACTTGTGTGGGTTTGGGGGAAAGACAACAACCACCTCCCACCCCCATTGAGTAATAACTGAAAGCAAGGTGACATTTCTTAGATGACAGGAGTTCCTCAGTGAAATTTGAAATGAAGCACATCTGTCAGAATCTCTTGGAAATGGAGTCCCACCCACACATACTGAAGCAAAACTTGTGGGCCTGAGTTCCCGGTAACTGTGGATTTCATGGACCAGGTAATTCTGGGGCCGAGTGGCGTTTCCTACAAAATGCTACTGAAGAGAGAGAGTCCTTCTCTTTCCAGCGTGAGTTACTCTCTTTTACATAATTTAACTGGAAATGGAAACGTTCTTATCATCCTTCATTTGAAGATTCTCTGAACTTTGGAAATTCAGTGCTATCTCACTGTTGTAGTTCCTTTACCCCTTGCAAGGCTGCATGCTGAGACCTGCGCCAAGAAGGGGAGAGGAACAAGGACCAATTTTAGGTTCAGAGATTTTAGAATCCAGGTGAGGCCACAGAAACAACTAGGATTTGGCCATTTTGGTCAAAGGTTCTGAGGTTGGTGACAAAATCACATTATCCTATTCTTTGAGAACTGCCCTCTAATTCTAAAAGGGTTGATTTCCGTCAGACATGTTTCTAGTCATGAGTCTCTCTCACTTACTACGGCACACTAAACCAAGAGCAATCACATAGCCTGTCATGGGCACATTGATTTGTATAAGCTCTAAATCTGAAGTCATAATGATAGCAAATTAACGTGGGTGGGTGGTCAGAAATGTAATTTGTCAAGTCAAGTCCATAGCTGTGGGGTGGTCAATTCAATCATGTAGCCCATGGAAATGTCTGATCTAAAGAGCAAGAGTATGATGCCTCCTTCACCATGTTTCTCCCTAGACAAAGGCAAGAACTTCTGCAAATCTGTACTCCCTCTAGTCTCTCCATTCTCCCTCCACCAAATTTTGGCGTTCAAGTAGAGGAGCAGTAGTTAATAATAGCACTGTATGGAAATAACATCCTGAGTATAAACCTCAGCTCCACAGATCTGTGACTTTGAACATATCATTTCACTCTTTAGGTCTTACTTTTCTCATCTGTAAAATGGGGATAATAGTATTACCTACCTCAAAACATTGTCATAAGAATTAAATTAATATTTGTAAGTCAGCTACTGCCTCATAAGTAATAACTGCTATACAAGTAGCATTGTATTAAATAACCAAACATTAATATTGGAAGTTGTCTCACTACCATATGATCTCCCTGATGTGAGGAAGTGGAGATGCAACATGGGGGGTTTGGGGGGTAGGAAAAGAATAAATGAAATAAGATGGGATCAGGAGGGAGACAAACCATAAGAGACTCTTAATCTCACAAAACAAACTGAGGGTTGCTGAGGGGGAGGGGGGTCGGGAGAGGGGGGTGGGGTTATGGACATTGGGGAGGGTATGTGCTATGGTGAGTGTTGTGAAGTGTGTAAACCTGGCGAATCACAGACCTGTACCCCTGGGGATAAAAATACATCATATGTTTATAAAAAAATTTAGAAAATATTGGAAGTTGTCTCGAATTTTGAATGAAAATTTTCATAGCTAAAGCTTTGTCCTTGCCAATGACCTTTGGTCATTGTTAATGCTTATAGTGATAATTAAGTCTTTTACCTATCCTTACTTCCCACAGCCCATAACTTTCTCCTAAATTCCTACCCTTCTTAGTGGAATGCATCCTCTGAGATTTCTTACAGAGTATTTATGTGTGGTATACATACTTAATAGTTTAGTTATACTTTTTCAGCCAATTGGACCATGAGTGTATTATCCTCTCTTCTAAGGATTATTCTGCACTGCAGATACCAGGAACCTCATTTTCCAGAACCCTCTTCCCCATATAGCTTTAGGCCAGAGCTTGCCAAGGAGGTCTTGCACAGTATTTGGAAAATGAACTGGAGAAGAGGTTTTCATTCCTCTTCCAACCAAGAGGTTGGGCCAGCCAAATACCATGGCTTCACAGATTTCTTCACAAGTTCCTACTTGGCTACTACAGACCAAGACCCAAACCTTGAGGCAGCAATCGCTGGAATTTTTAGGCAGACTTGAGAGACTAGGAGACTCGTTTCGGCGCCTCAGAGTGAAGTCCTCAGGGAGTCCTTGGCCTCCCACCGCAACTCTTCCCTCACCCAGCTTTTTTATACTCATATTGGTCTAATTTCCTTAAAGAAAAAAAAAACCTTTATTACAATAATAAAATAATTCCATTTTACTGACCAAAACAAAGCTGATAAAAATGTCTAAAAATTAAAAAAACTAGTTAAGAATATTCTTCTGCTTATAAAAGTTATCTTAAAAAATTCTATAAATATGTTTAAACAAATATATAGATTTAAATACACTTATTTTGAGGTCTGAAGTAAGATAATGATGCCCCTTATCACCACTACTGTTTAACAGAACTGGCCAGGAAATTAAATGACTTATAAGGGTTAGAGGTGAAGAGATAAAGTATCCATTACTTGTAATATAAAAACATTTACACTAATGAAAGATAATTAGTCAACAATATAAAATAAGTACTATATATTATTTATTAAAAAATGGTATTTCTCAGTACTACCAATAACCAATGATAAAATAAAACTTAAAATAATCTACCATTTGAATAGCAACCACTCATCCTTCAGAAATTGAAGTACAGTTGAAAAGAATGCTGTTTAAATAGTGTGGCATCCCAGGGAGTAACAAGAAGTAAACCGGTATCTGGAAGTTTTTTCTGGTTGTCCATCACGTGGCCTTAAAGCCAATAACAACAACACGTATTTTAGGAATTGCTATAGCAACAACTGGCTTCTAGGTATCGCTGTAGCAGAGAACAACCCCAAACCCTCATTGTCTTATAGCGATAAATATTCATTAGCCGAACGTATTATATGAGAGCCGAACATACTATATGAGAGCTCCAGCTGGCTGTGGCTCTTCTGAGCAATGCTAGATTTCACGTGTCTTTGTAGTTCAAGTGTCAGACTGAAGGAGTAGCCACTGAGACCTGCTTTTCTCATGGCAAAGGGAAGAAATTGGAGGAGGCTGACCTAAAGGGCAAAGGTTCATTTCAGGTGCCTGCTAGGATGTTATATAAATCACATCCACTCCCGTGCCTTTAGCCACACAGAATTGCCAGAAGGGGAAGTATACTCCACCTACAGGAAGGCAGGGCAAGTGCAGGGAAGGGACAGGTGCACAGAAGAAGAACGGACGACCCTATGTGTGTGAAATGATAAGCACCTTGTCTAGAACAGGAAGCATTAAATAAATTTTAGCTCTTATTTTTATTTTTATTTCACTGAATTTTATTTTGTTGAGTGAACGAGAACCCTGAGGAATATTTTATTACAAGAAAATAATGGCTCAGTGTAACCGAGTAACTGGCTTTAGGTTTTGAATTTAAATCCAGGTATCCTGATACCGTAGAAAATGAATTTTTCCACAACTATACAGTGTGGTCATATGGAAGCTGATCACAGAGTTGACAGCGTCCTGTCGGACGAGTTCTGGTTGTGAGCCGGAAAAGCTCCAGTAGCTTCATCAAGTTTCTGTGGTGAATTTTCTGTAGGTCATTGCTCATCCAAGTATATAAGTCCACCCCTCAAACATAATTTTCTCATTTCTTCCATAATGCTAGCAGAAAACCTGACATGTAATTAGTGAAGCTTCCCTATGTGGAAAATACAGGGAATGAATTCATTCATTGGTACTTTCAATCTACTTCACTTTTCATACTGGGGCAGTTTTTACTAATCTGTCAAGTCAACCATTAATGTTCTCATGTCAAAATATTAAATTAACATTTTAGTTTAACATATTTATCAAGCTGGAGAGTATGCTCAGAGTAAATTTGCATTCTAGGGCCTGTTCACATCAGCTCGTAATAAAATCTCGACTATAGTTAAGCAAACGAATGATACAAATATATAAAATCCCAACTTCATGCTCATTTTCTTCAGTAAGATTCTCTTTGCAGGGTATCATGAAGATTAAGTGTTAGGGACTGAATGTTTATATCCATACAAAATACACATTGAAACCCTAGCCCCTGGTGTGATGGTATTTAGAAATGGGGACTTTGGGAGATAATTAGGGTTAAATGAAGTCATAAGGGTGGGGTTCTAATGACGGAATTAGTGCCCATACAGAAGAGACATCAGAGAGCTTGCTCTTTCTCCCCATGTACACCCAAGGAAGAGGTCATGGGAGCACACAGCACTTGGCAGCTGTCTGCAAACCAGGAAGAGAACTCTCCCCCAAACCCAATCATGGTGGCACCCTGATCTCCAGTCTCCAGAACATGAGAAAATACATTTCTGTTTTTCCAGCTATTCAGTCTATGGTATTTTGTCATGGCAGCCTGAGCTAAGAGAGTGAGATAAATGAAAAGCACCTGACATAGAGTAGGAGGGTTTTTTGTTTGTTTTATTTTGTTTTTGATGACAGCTACTATTGTTTGAAGGACAAGGGTAGGAGGAAAGATAAATGCTAAATAAGCCACTGTCACTAATCTAAGTTCACAATCTGATTCTGAGATTTCTGCATATTAAAAAAATGAAACAGCTAGAAAAACACTTGGATTTTTTTTTCACAGTGACGCAAAGTTTAAGAAGTCATCAGGATCCCCAGAAAGCCATATTTTTTCTTTTATTCATTCCTCTCTTAATTCACTGATTCCTATATTCATTCATTCTTTCAATGAATGTTTATTGAGTTATCAATAGATGCTCACTAAAGCTGCAAAGCTGAATAGGATATAGTAGACCATTTTCTCAGTCTAGATTCTTATGTCACCAGTTCAATACCAACCCTTATAAGTGAATTAACATGTAAGCAGTGTGAGTCTCTTCAATATTCTTGTGGAAATGGATGCTGTTTATTTGAAGCTTAGTAATTTTAAGTTCTCATGTATAGTTTCATCTTCATAATGTTTTATTGAGAAAGGATATTGTGATTGGATTTTGGTTTCATAATGCATAATATTTAACCCCCCTTACTAAAGAAAGATACTCCAGTCCCACTTCTAGCAATTTTAAAGGCCACTATGCTATAAATAGTTGGGTGGAAGTTCCCTTCACTCCAACTCCTTTGTTATTTAATCATTCCTTGTAAAATTCACATATTCTACAAATGACTTCAAATCCTTTGTAAAAGACTTAGTATAGAGCGCTTGGGTGGCTCAGTAGGTTAAGTGGCTGCCTTCTGTCCAAGTCATAATCCCAGGGTCCTGGGATTGTGTCCCACATCTGGCTTTCTGCTCAGTGAGGTGTCTCTTTCTCCCTCTCCCTTTGCCCCTCCAGCTGCCCTTTCTTTCTCTCATGCTTTTTCTCTCTTTCTCTCAAATAAATAAATAAATACAATCTTTAAAAAAAAAAAGACCTAGTATAAATAACAAAATTGTCTGATATGCCTCTTGGAGAATAGAAGGTAGCTCTTTTTATAGATCATATTATTTAAGTTGTTTTCAATAGTTGACTTAGCTTATTTTTTTAATCTCAAAAGCAATTCCACAATTAAAATGAGCTCAAAGATATTAAGAACTAAGAGTATAGCAATAGTCTACGTGAAATATTCATAAAAGAAAGAAGGGATAGATGTTAATTTTTCTCAGCAATTCATTAATAAATATTTAATGAATGTCTGACATCTTTAGGTAGAAATTATGCAAATTGTCATCAAGAAATAACTATGAAAAAGGGAAATTGCATAGTTAGAAAAATGAGTAAGTCGGGGGGAGACAAGATGGCGGGGAACTAGGAGGATGCTCTGGTTCAACCTGTCCCCTAAACTGAGCTGATTACCTACCAAGGAACTCCGATCACTCATGAAATCAGCCTGAGATCAAAATTCTACTCGTCAGGATCTCTACGGGGGCAGAAGACGCCAGTGGGATGTCAGGATCTCTATGGGGGCAGAAGACACCAGTGGGCAGGTAAAACGGAGCGGGAACACCGGACTGGTATCAGAAGATAAACAAAAGGGGGAGGGAGCCACCAGAGGAGATGCATTGGGAAGTAATACCCCAATACAAGAGTCCCCTAAGACTGGGGACCAGCATTAACTTGAAGACTGATAAAAAGCACTCAAAAAGAGAAAAGATCGCAGGGTGAAATTGTGGGAATTGGAACTGTTAGGGACAGGGGCTTAAGTCCCCCATGGAGGGCAGACACCCCTGGCACTGAACCAGAGAGAGTGCAGCAGAGAAACCAGGTCCTGGTCCCTGAGCTGTGAGACCTCCTAAGGGCACTGGGCGTGTGGCACGGGCTGGGACCCTCCCGGAGCAGAAACAGACTTTTGCAGTCCCCACACGTGTGCCGCGCCTCGCTAGCAGAGCCTGAGACTCGCTCCACCCCCTCCCCTGAGAGAGGCGCGCGGGCACCAGGGGGGCTCTAGGACCCAGAAAGTCTGATTGCTCCCAGCTCGGGAAAGCGAGAAAATCTCTGTGTGCCTTCCCTGCTTGGAACCTCTCTGGGGGTCTGGAGCTGCCCAGACAGCTGCCGCTTGTGGTTTTGAGTACAAGCAGGACGCACAGGTGTCCCCAGAGATCGCGGCTGGGAACCTGCTCTGCAGCACCCAGAGGGGAACGGACTGGGGCTTCTCTCTGGGAGGGAGGTCTGGGTGCAGTTTGCTT
>PISX010032702.1:0-15931 GCA_004024625.1 Mellivora capensis | reverse complement strand
AAAAAAAAAAAAAAAAAAAGATGAGTTGTCATCCACTCTATGCGACCACTCTCTGCTAATGTCAGGGACACAGTCTATGAATGAGCAATGTGGTAAAGGAAAAAAATAGCTGGAATTAAAATTTTTTTAAGATTTTATTTATTTATTTGACAGAGATCCCAAGTAGGCAGAGAGAGAGGGGGAGGCAGTCTCCCCGCTGACCAAAGAGCCCGATGCGGGGCTCAATTCCAGGACCCTGAGATCATGACCTGAGCTGAAGGCAGGGGTTTAACCCACTGAGGCACCCAGGCGCCCCTGGAATTAAAATATTTTTGTCGGCATTTTCCACTCTAGATATTTTTTACACAACAAGGGAAAGTTGATTTACAATGTTATTCTACTGATTTACTCTCATAACCAACACCAGATCATTGGAAATGTCTCTATTTCCCTGCAGATGATATATTTAGGCAACCAACAAACAAGAACCATTGTAATGAATGAATAAACAAATTCCATACCAGGGTTTTAGGAACAGTCCCCCTTTCACTATGTCCAACTAATCACTTTCTACCTACATGTCCTACCACCCTCGTAACCGTTAGACCCCGACCCTGTCGTTATGTCCAACAGTCCTGCCCCAGTTCAAGCACTTGTCAATTCTAGGTTACACAGCAACCTCATAACTTCTCTCCCATTCCCTGGTTTCAACTCTTTTCCACAAACATCAGAGTAATATTTTTAAAAACCAAATCTGATTGCACTATCCCTGCCTAAATCTCACAATGGCCCCTCAATGTGTTCAGAATAAGTCCCAAATCTCCTAACAAAATATGCAGGGGCTTTCTGTGAGTGGACCCCTGCCTTTTCCTTCAGGGTTCTCCTCCATCTCTAGCACCTTCGGGAACCAAGCATCAATCATAGCCAGCCGCCAAGGCTTCCCCAGAGCACCATGTTCTGTCTTCACGCCTCTGCAGGAGCCAGTGCTTCTGCCTACGGTGTCCTCTCCACAACCCTGCCCTCCCCCTAGCCTTCACTGTCAGCTGACTAACTCCTCCTACCTCATCCTCTAAGACCCAGCTCAGGCCTCACTCACTCACTGAACATCATTACTTTTCCTACTGATACACACTATATGCCTATGCCTACTTTTGTCCACTAGAGGGCAAGCTCTCTGATTCAGAGCCTGGAACCTGCCTTTGTTATGTTCATATCCTCAGGACTTTTACCCAGGCACCAGACAGACACTCAGTATGTGGTTTTTGGATGGGTGAATGGATGAATGGGTGGATGACGAATGGACAAAATCAGCATGTTAAATTTCAGTACAGGGCGCCTGGGTGGCTCAGTTGGTTGAGCGACTGCCTTCTGCTCAGGTCATGATCCCGGCGACCTGGAATGGAGTCCCGCATCGGGCTCCCAGCTCCACGGGGAGTCTGTTTCTCCCTCGGACCTTCTCCTTGCTCATGCTCTCTCTCTCTCTCTCTCTCTCTCAAATAAATAAAACCTTTAAAAAAAATTTTCAGTACAACCAAGAAACTGTATAATTGCTTATAGTTTATCAAAATCTGATTTAACATATATAATGTAAATGATTAACATATAAAATCACACCCAACTATATGATGTAATGGGAAGAAAAAAAGAATTGAGTTAGAAGAACTAATACTTTGTCCTGTCTTTGTACTCCCTGGCAAAGACTGCCTGCATATCCTGGCTTATGATTCCTTCCTACATCACTCCAACATCTTGGTCCATGGTCACATATCCTACTGCTCATTCTGATCTCCTGCTTCCCTTTTGTTAGAAGCCTTGTGGATACACCTGGCCCACATGAATAATCCAGGATAATCACCCCCTCTCAAGAACCTTAACTTAATCACATCTATAAAATCCCTCTTGCCATAGAAGGTAACATCACAGGTTCCAGTTATTGGGATTTGGACTGCCTTCAGGAGCCACTATTCAGTCTACCACAAATAACACTAAGCAAACAAACAAATAACAACAACAAAAAAAGACAAAAACAAAAACTATCCACCTAACCCTCATACTTTGTTGTTGGGGGGGTTATTTAATTTTTATTTATTTCAGAGAGAGAGAGAGCACAAGCCCCAGTGGTGGGGAGGGGCAGAGGGAGAGGGAGAAGCAGACCCCCCACTGAGCAGGGAGCCTGATAGGGGACTCAATCCCAAGAACCTGAGATCGTGACCTGAGCCAAAGGGAGATACTTAACCAACTGAGCCATCCAGGTGCCACTAACCCTCATACTTTATATGAAAAAAATTGATTCACAATAGTTCATAGATTTAAATGTAAAATATACAACTAAAATTTTTCAGAAGATCACTAAAGGAAAATTCCTTCCTCCTCTCTGCTCTACTGCTGCTCTCAATATTTTTGACACCAGATATATGGGTGTTTCCCCACTCTGACTGTATGCAGACACCAACTGGGTGTCCTATAATACAGTTCAGTTCCAACACAATCTACCTGGAGTAAGCACAGATCCCAAAAGTGAAGGGCACAGTCCCACAAGACAGCCCTCACTTCAAGGCCAATCACAAGGTCTGTCACCTGGGCTTCTTGCTCACTGGCTGTAAGTTAGAGGTTCCCACAACCCCCCTCTTTAGGTTCAGTAATATGCTAGAACAGCTGACAGAACTCATGGCAACAGTTTACTAAGTAGATTATCAGTTTTTATAAAAGGATACAATTTCAGAAGAGCCAGAAAGAAGAGATGCATAGGGCAAGGTATGTGGGAAAAGGCTCAGAGCTTCCATGCTCTCTCCAGGAGCACCCCTCTCACAGCACCTGCACCTCTTCACCAACCTGCAAGTTCTCCAAACTCCTTATTTTAGGGATTTTTATGGAGCCTTCATCACGTAGGCATGATTCATTAAATCAATGGCCCCTGGTAATTAAACTCAAGTCTCCAGCCCCTCTCCCCTCCCCCAGGTGAGAATCCGGCTGAAAGTTCCAACCCTCTAATCACATGATTGGTTCCCTTAACAACCAGCTTCTTCCCTCCCTCCTTAGCAACCTCCCCCCCCAGCATTTTTAGGGACTTTCTAAAAGTCACCTTATTAACCTGACCTCATGTATGGATTAAAGGGGATTGTAATGAATAACAAAATATTCCTCTCACCTTTACACTCTCCAGCTATCTCAGGAGCTGGGAACAAACACTAAATACTATAACAAAAGATGCTCTAATTGTTCTTTATTGCTTGGGAAATTGCAAGCTTTTAGGAGTTGTGTTCCAATGGATAAAGTATAGTTCCTCTCATATCACAATGCCACCATTACGTAGGGGAACATTTTCAGGACCAAGGACTTGATAAAGAGTTCTTAAACATGACACCACAAATATCCACAAACAGTGGGTGCCTCCTGAATGGTTTCTCCATTTCCCCTTCCTCAACCCCAATAAAGGGTTGTTCCGTAGCTGTACTTATGGTGAGCGTAGCATAACATAGAAGTTGAATTATACTGTAACATTTTGTCAACTGAAACAAAAAAAAAATGTTTAATTCTTTGTCAGCTTTCTCTATTTTACTTGTTAGAAATATAGTCATAAATAGGGACTCTCCCGCCTCTTACCCTCTTACCATCTATGATTCTGTGCCCAAGTCATTAAGCCAACACGGAAATTCATGGTGGTTTACCAGAGCGCAATGCTAAGAGTCACCACAAGGTGGCAGACCATCCTCTCTATTGAAGGACCCATTGGGTCACCGGAGGCGATGGTAACCAGCTATATTTAGATTATGAAGTCTTTCTCTGTTTCCTGCTGTGAAGAATTTCTGAAACAGCCCAATTTCCCCAGATTTTCGGGCCCTGGGGCTTTGAATGTGATCCAATAATGTACTCAGTTAAACTTGGTCCAATGGTTTATCAAATATTTATCCAGGCTCATATGACAGATATGAGCAAAGGGCTGGGGACCAGAGCCATAATAAGTGTTCAGGCTATATGGCTAGATTGTGTGTGTATACTTACTGCAGGATGTTTTCCGATTAAATCCTTCTATAAAGTCATACAAGGTGACCTGCCGACCAGGGCACCACGTCTAGCTATTCGGTAGACCTAAAGCTACACTTTGAATCCTTGGGACAGTATCCACAAGCAAATCTGAGACAGCAAAGCCTAGGTAAATGCAATAAGGCCAGAAGAAGGCCAGTCTGAGGAAGCGGCATTTGGGCTGAGCTCTGAATGAAGAGAAGGAGACGTTACCTGAAGTCCTTCGGAGGGACACCTGGTTGGATCTGTTGCTTAAGCTTCTGCCTTTGGCTCAGGTCATGATTCCAGGGGTCTGGGATCCTTGTAGAGCAGGGAGCCTGCTTCTCCCTCTGCTTGCTGCCCCCCCGCTTGTGCACCTGTTCTCCCTCTCTCTCTCTCTCTCTCTCACAAATAAATAAATAAATAAATAAATAAATAAAATCATTAAAGTCCTGGAGAAAAACATTACAGACACTGGGTCAAGACCCTGAGTGCCAAGACCCTGAGAAAGGGAGAAATTTAAAGTATTGGTGCAGCCAAAATCCTCTCAGTGTGGCTGAAGCAGAGTGAAAAGGGAAGGGGAGTAAGAAGCGAAGTTGTCACGGTAGGCAGGGGCTAGTTCAGGCATGGTCTTGTGGGCCTTGGGAAGGAGTTTGGATTTTGTTCTTGGTAAAGTGAAATCATTGGAGAGTCTTGACAAGAGGAAGGACATGACCCAATTTGTGTTGTAAGAGAACATCCTGGCTACTGTGGGAAGGCTGGACAGCGAGGGTAGCTGGAGGGGAAATGGAGAAACCATTCAGGAGGCACACACTGTTTGAATCAAACTCACACTGTCAGACTGGGAAGAACCCCCTTGTCACCATCTGAGGCACAGAGTATGGTACAAGGACAGAGGACCACCACCAAGAGCGGCTCCTGACCCAGAATCTCACCCTGGTGTCCCACAGCCTACTTTTTGGCTAAGAAGCAGCTGAGTCACCCAGCCTGAGACCTCAAAAAGAGTCTGTGGACCCAGGATGACTTCCCCAAAGATAGATGCCTACCACATAGAACATTACTTTCCACACTACCTTACCTGAAAGCAGGAAGAAAAGAGATGAGTGAGGAGATTTGGTAGAAAAATGAAAGAAACAGGAAAGCAATGAACGCTTTTAGTGTTCTTAATCCTGAAGTGCACATTTGCTGCCCAACCACACCAGCTTGTCCACTTCCATCCAGCCTGATGCAGAACCTGAGCAGAAAACCATTGGAAGTTTCTAGTAGAATCTCAGGATGCAACTGCTTTAGCCCTTAAATGAATGGCGGTGGGCAGTCAAGAACAGCCAGCCTTCCCCAGCATGGCAGATGCACATCCCCAAAGTCCTAAGTCATTGGGAGTGGTCAGGGTCTAGAGAGGAATGGAGCCTACAGTGCATCCCCAGCTCCAGGGCAGTGGTAAGAATTGTGGTAGCTAAGGCAAGAGCTCTAAGAGAGAGAGAGTCAACTTTAGTAGCCCCCCCTCAAAATAGCCATGCTGTCTGCTTTTCCAGAAACCCCATTTCACATTTGGACTGAGCGTAGGCATATGGACAGCAATTCGGAAATGAAACAGAGGCAATGAACCAGTCAGCCAGTGCTAATGAAAACACCCAACTATACATCATCAGTCTTCAGCAATACCCCCAGCTCCCACCCCTCTGAGGCCAAGGAGCATGTGAATTACACACCTCTGCATTAAACTGAATATGCTATTTATTATATCTACTTACTTTTTTTTTTAAAGATTTTATTTATTTATTTGTCACAGAGAGATATCACAAGTAGGCAGAGAGGCAGGCAGAGAGAGAGGGGGAAGCAGGCTCCCTGCTGAGCTGAGAGCCCTATGTGAGGCTCAATCCCAGAACCCTGAGATCATGACCTGAGCTGAAGGCAGAGGCTTAACCCACTGAGCCACCCAGGCTTCACTACTTACTTATTTCTTAGAGAGAGAGAAAGTAAGAGGGGCAGAAGGAGAGGAGAGAGAGAAAAATATCCCAAGCAGGCTCTACGCCCAGCCCAGAGCCCAACTCGGGGCTTTATCCCACAACCCAGAGACCAAGACTTCATTCAGATGCTTAATGACTGAGCCACCTATGCACCCCCAGCTCTATATTCTGCTATGAAGAGCATTTGGTTTAGTATGGCTAAGGAGGGCTAAGAGCAGCCATCAAATAAATGTTTAAAATAAGTTAGGAGGACTGTACAAGGGTATCACCTGGGCTAAGAAAGCTGTCACCTGGATAAGCACTGTTGGGAACAAAGAGGGACAGTGGGGCAGAGGAGTAGGAACCTGGGCCCCAGCACAGAGCCCAGCCAGTTGCGTGGTACACAGCCTATAAATCAATAATGGATATGCTGTACTGACTGTGCCAAGTTTTCAAGGTCAACAAGGCTCAGGGCTCCATGGCTAATTGTCTTCGTGGCCAGTATGTTTGATCTGGCAAGACCAAGGTGGGAGCAGAGACAAACATCCTGTGATAATGACTCATAGCTATGCTAGTGACAGTGCCTGAGGATGGGGCCACCTGGGAATGGCAGCAGTTGGAGAGGGCAGGTGAGCTTGAGGGACACGTCAACCTAGTCTGGGCTAATCACAAGGCATTGTTGGCTAGTATGGTTCTTCCTTCCAACCTCAGTAGGGGTACAGTTAGGCTCTGAGAGAACAGATAGATGTCTATAAAGATAAGCTTTCACTTGTTTACTCTTGGGCTAGTCTGAGATGAAGTTTGTATAAAATGAAGGATAAAGGAGTAAATCTTTCTCTGTGTTTCTAGGCCACCATCACTTTCAGCATGGTCCTGACTGAAAACACCCCATTCTGCTACTTCTACCATTGTATTTGGTTGCCCATATATTTGCATGTGTCCCTCACTTAGCTGTGAGCTTCCTAAGGGTAGGGCTGGTATCAAACATCCCCAGAGCCTAGTGCTTTACTTGGCATATAGTTGATAATCAAGATTATTGAATGAGTGAATAACTGTATTCTGATCCAGAATTTTCTGGGTTCTTTCACCTTTATGTTGCTACCACGGACTGCTTCCAAGTGGGATTTCTCTCCCACCTTGACCCTGAATCAAAGACTGGGGTCTTCTTAAGAAGAACAAAACTGAGAGCCTCCAGTAGACCAAGAATCTCTACATAAGGTACAGGCAGCTGGGCTATGACATTATACCTTTGTTTAGACCCTTTGGTCTTTCTCCTCTGCTTGCTCAGCTGTGAACAAACTCTTCATATTATACCTGTATCACAGCTGGAACATCCAATCTCCACTTCATTAAGGACTGGCCAATGAAACCCACCCTTTGAGTATGAGTGCTCTCTTTTTCACTTATGTAAGAAAACATCCTGTAGCCCTCTACCAGCTAATAGTTGTTTTTCTAGTATTTGTTGACCTAACAAAACTCATAATTAAAAATCTACTGTAAATTCTCCAATGATTTTAAATATATCTGTATTTTATTAATCATGTCATTTCTATATTTATTAGATTGTCATATATCTGTGTATGACATTGTTTATCCAGCCTACGGCCAAAGACTTAATGATTGTGTGGGTTTTCAGAAGCCTTGCAATCATTCCTTGGTTCCTAAGGTTAGGACTCAACACACTACAAAAGAGAAGGTAGCTTGGGCACGAGGTACAGCTTGACCCCAAACTCAGGAGACTCCCATTCTATAGGCTCCTAGGAAACAAGGGAGCTTCTCTTTCTTAACCTCTCAACTCTTCCTTCAATGTCAGTTCTGAGTCCTCCAAACCTTCTAGAAAGACATTCTTTCAAAATCCTCCAAATAAACATTTAATAATTCTAGTAGTTCTTAGGGCTTGGATGCCAGTTCAAAGGTCTTTGGCTTTGACTACCAGAAAACAAAACAAAACATGGGGGACTTTCACATAAAGGAAATTCCATGTCCTTAAAGGAATTCTGGATGCCATCAGACATGTCCATGAGAATTTTTTGCCTCTATCCCACTTCTCTCCTTATAACCTGCATCTGTTTTGACCCCAGCTATGTGTGTGTGTATGTGTGTGTGTGTGTATTATAGATGTTACTGTTGGTCCATTCAATGTTACTAACTTGCTATCTCTTATTCTAAATACTTGGTGTGTTAGCCAAGGTTTAGTTCCAAAGAACTCGTCCTAGCTAGCTTATGCTAGCTAATTCAGAATATTTAAAAATTTATAGCCTTGTGGGATGGCTTGAAGACACAGAATCTGGAAGATTGAGCATTCAGGAACAACTCCCAGATCCACATGGAGGAAATGGGCCATCAGGGCCTCTGCTGCCCTGGGAGGCTGCCACCCCACCCTAGCTCTAGAATGTTTGCTACAATCCACAGAGCAAGATGGGGACCTCTTATCCTGCTTCCTTCCCCACTGAGTTCTGAATTCACTTATCACCTGAGTGTTTGCGATTGGTGGGATGGGACTCAGATTCATGCAATGGGAAATGAGGTGTTTAGATTTCTTGCTTCTACAGTGCAGGAAGTCACATTAGAAGAGGCTGGAACAGATAGGGAGGGACACAGTCCTCATCATCCATTGCACCTGCTCTCACTTCTTCTTGACTCTACCCCCAGTGGAAATCTTAGCATCCTACCCAGATTTTCTGGTACCTTGATAATCCAGTGAGCTGTGGACCAAGAGCATCAGCACCACTCAGGAGCTTTTAGAAATGCATAATCTCACACCTTATTCCTATTTAATGAAAATCTGACTTTTAACAAAATCCCTAGGTAATTTTTACGAATATTAAAGCTTGAGAAGTACTGGCGAGACCCTGGCTCTCAAACTTGGCTGTACAGTGGAATCACTGGGCGGGATTTAAAAATCACTGATGCCAGCTTCCCACTCCCCATGGTTCTGATTTTGTTGGTCTGGGATATAACTTGAGCATCAGAACTTTAAAAATCTAATATGTGGTAAAGTCAGAAAACTGCTACCCTGGGAAAAGAGAAACACTTCGTGTTTTGGCCACAGTGCTGAGCATTTGCACTGGTCTCACAGATTAGATGCTAATACCCCCTCTCTTAGCCCTACTAAGGGTCTCAAGGAATCCACAGAGCTACGTTACTATTCCAAGGACTCACTATTTAGTTAGAGAGACCATGAAAATCACAATGGTACTGAATACTAAAGTATCCACGTTACCAGGACAAGTATAATCCGAGACAAGGTGCAGATTGGACTACACCCTTTCCTTAGAGTCTCCTGCTTAGATACTTAACACAATTCCCACCACATTACACATGTCCCTGAAGTAGCCTTGGCAGTGAGTTGGATAGTGATGACATGCTGTTCCCTCATGGCTACAAATGCTTTCAGACTGGTCATATTCCCAAGAATATGCATTGTACATGTAATTGTACACTTGGATTAGAACAATTTTCATTATGATGATTACTCTTGGGCTCCATGTCTTGGGGCCTAGTGTGGTCCACTATATTCCACAACAGTCAACCCCTTGGTTTAGCTCCAAGATAGACGCATGCTATAACAAAAAATTTTAAACATAATGGCACTCAAAAACATGTGGTGTTATGTTTTACAGGATATAAACATCAATACAGCATCTTACCTAGGCTATTTGCTCAAAGATATTTTCTGGCTTCGGGTGCATTTGCTTTTTTCATTCAAAGCTAGTTACATCCCACCTACAAAGACTGGAAGTAGAGCTACAGAGGTGAACAGTGCTGTTCACTTCCCAAAGTCTGTATGCAGTCTCCCTTCACCTTTCTGGCATTCTCGTTGCCATGGCCTCTATAGGCCAGTTTGGATTAGATAAAGCTTTTGATTTTTGACAAGACATAAGTGCCCCCCAACCCCCTCTTATACGTTGTTAGTAGCCAGAATTAGAAAAGTTAACATTTCACCATGGACTGTGATGCTGGAGCTAGTTTATTGTGTCAAATGAACAAATAGTATCAAAATCGATGTGGATGGCTAGACATCAGGTACTATTTAGTAACAGAGGCCTGGTTTCCAAAAGTTCTAGCACTGACATCTCTAAAGAGGAAAGGTGGGGGAAAAAAAGGCAAGGGTGACATTTCAGATTGGGAAGAGAGATGTGAAATTTAGAGGATCTTTAGTAGGTAAAACCATAAAATAGAAGAAGAAGGAGGAGGAGGAGGAGGAGAAGGAGAAGAAAGAAAGAAAAAGAAAAGAAAGGAAAGGAAAAAAAGAAAAGAAAAAAAGTCTTAATGAATCTGAGGCTGAGAGTCCAGGCAGGCCTAACCAAATCACTACGGCTACAGATATTCCCTGCCCTTCTCTGGACCCACAGAGCATGACGCAGGTTCCCTGACTGCGTACAACCCATCCTGCCCCATGGCACACCGACATCTGCAAATCTCCTCCTGTGCTCTGAATTCAGTCTTCTGAACATCAGGGTGTTGGATAGTGTGGTTGCCTTTGCTGTTGTCTGGTAGCTAACTGCTCACTTTCCAGTTCCACACTGTCATTCTATTTAGTGTTTAGATAACTGAACCTAGAGCTTTTAGTGTTTGAAGAATGAAGAAGCTATTTGGAAGAGGGACTTTAATGACCAAACTACACAATGCCATGCAAACTAAAGCTGGTTTGATGCATTTAAGAGAAGGGTTCTGTCCACTTGACACATCACCGTGGCTGTAGTGTGGACACAGATTGCAGAGAGGGACAAGCAGTCTAAAAGGAAAGGCACTGCAAGTGACCCAGGAACCTGGCAGAGTGGGCCTAAATTCATAGCACACCTGGGTGTGATGGTTAATTTCATGTGTCAACATGACTATACCATTGTACCCACTTTTTTATCAAACACCAGTCTAGATGTCATGGGGAGATAAATTTTAGATGAGATTAATATTTGAAGTGATAGACTTTGAGTAAAGTAGATTATCCTTCATAGTGTGGGTGGGTCTCATCCAATCAGTTGAAGCCCTCAAGAGAAAAGAGTGAATGAGGTGGTCTCCCCAGGAAGAAGGAACTCTGCCTCTAAACTGTCTTGTGACTGCAACATCAACTCTTCCCTGAGTCTCTCACCTGCCAGCCTGCCCTAAAAATTTCAGACTGGCCAGGCCCTACAATCACATGAAACAGTCCCTTAAAATATGTTTCTCTCTCTCACTCTCTCTGTCTCTACATATACACACACACACTCACATCCTATTGGTTCTGTTTCTCTGGAGAACACTGGCTAATACAGGAAGTGACTTTTCCACCAGGTCAGATTTTCCCCATCCGACACATCCAGCATGCTGGTGGGTTTTATATTGTGAGAAAAGGAGAAGTGTGGCATTAAGGGGAAAAAGGTGACCCAGAGGCCCTGCACCTCTCCCAGGAGCAATCCCACTGAAATGAGTTTTCTTGTTGGCCATAGGGGAGGCAAACATGATGAAGAGTCTTGTGGAAGGTCTCCATGAATGTGAGCAGGCAATGAGTGGCCATGGGGAGAAGCAGGAGCTGGTGGAAAGGACCATGAGAACAGGGGGAGGGTCTGAGTGAGGCAGGGATTGTCCCTCTAGCCCTTTAGTTCTTCATACCAGAGAGGAAAAGAAACTTAACTAGAACTACAAACTGGCCAAGCCTAGGGGGCATTGGTACTACACTTATGAGCATACCAGGAATATTTGAACAAGACTTTGTGTTAGAAGCACTGAGCACTGAGTCTTATAACATTACCATCACTGGAACTTGACTCTGAAGTCATTTGCTAGTGGGGTTACAACATGGAAGTTATATTTGCCTGGCACTAAGTTGATTGACAGTATTCTGGTACAAACAAGCTGCTTACAAATTCTTTGCTATGAGATTGGCTGGAAAAATGGAACCGGGTTCTCTGTAATACACTCTTCCCCCGAGTTCAGCCAAGTCAAGTCAGTCTCTTATGACTTCTCAGAGACTTTAAGACAATGTGCTTTATGAGCCTCCAGGAGATTCCAGGCCTAGAGTGGATTGGCTTTCCTAAACTCCTTTGTCTCCATTTTCAAGAAGCATTGTTTGGGATTAGTGTTTCATAGAACCCATGAAATAATTGTAAAGAGATCTTCTTTTAAAGGTGCTTTTCCTGTTACTCCCCAGCTTTCTGCTTCTTTTGCTTACAGAACAAATCCCTCAGTCTGATGTGAAAAGCTCTTTTTTTTTGCGATCTAGCTCCCTCCTCTCTAGACATGTTTCTCACACTTGCTGTGCAGTGATGGGCTTCTGTAGCCAAACTCACCATTGCTGGAACCCATCAAGGCACAGCCCATCTTTCAGTCACTAAAGAAGGCTTCGTTGGGTTGTTGGGACAATAAAGGCCTATGCCCACAGGTCCTGTCCTAGCACGCATGCGCAAAGGGCCTTCTGGATTTAAATAAGAAATTTGGAGAACTACTAGGTTCTTTGAGGCCCTTGCTCTCTGAGAAACTTAATCTGAACTAAGAACTAGTTGTAAGAGCTGGAGTTTATATTGAAAGGATTTTTCTGAACGTTTCCCTCTTTGTAGTTTTGGTTATTTCTATGCTTTGGTTATACAGAGGACCAATTATAGTTTCCTCTTTCAGCCACACAGCAAAGCAAAGCAAAGCAAAACAAAAAGGAGTGTCTGGTATCTTCCTAGGCTAAGAAATACACCCAAAGGCCTGTGCAAAACAGTACCATGTTGGTCAACAGTACTACGGTTCAAAATTTTCCTTTCAGAGAGAGCATTCTCTCTCTGCCATCCTCTAGGAACCCTTAGTTAGGGGCTGTCTCTGCTCCTCCCTGCTGAGCTAAGCGGAGCTGCTTAAGGCTACCAGTTACATTTTCAAGTTCACGGTGTGCTTGGCCTTTAAGATTTCTTTTTCACTTATTTATTTGACAGAGAGAGAGACAGTGAGAGCAGGAACACAAGCAGGGGGAGTGGGAGAGGGAGAAGCAGGCTTCCCACAGAACAGGAAGCCCAATGCAGGGCTCTATCCCAGGACCCTAGGATCATGACCCGAGCCGAAGGCAGGCACTTAACTGCTGAGCCACCCAGGTGCCCCTGAGCTTGGCCTTTAAACTTAAAACAGTTCAGAGGAATGTGGGAGGCCAGAGATACATATCAAAACTGCCCTTCCTTGTACCTTCTTTCAGAACAAAGATCAAGGTTTTTTTCTATTAACCAACACTTTAGCAAAGAGGGAGATGGGCATCAGGGAGGTGGCCGAAGGCACACTGCTTCACCTCACAGTCTGGCTTCGCCAGGCCCTGCCAGTTCACCCAGAATAAACTGGTAAAGAAAGGCCCAGTTCCTCCAGGCCCCACCCACCAGCGGCCCGGCCACAGCCACATCTGCCTTCAGAAAAGCAGATACAGATCAGAGTCACTCTTGGTTTCTCCGAGTACAGCCGGGGCTGGACTCTGGGGTCAGGTGATTGTCACCCTACTGAAAACACAATCACCAAGCCAACAGGAAGAGTTTATTATAAGCACACACTACCTGCTTCTGGAATTCAGGCCCTGCAAGGAAGCTGCTTTCAAAGCAAAAGGAGGAAGCTACACGGCATTGGCAAAGGGCGAGTATGGAAACATCTTTTTACCTTAAAGTGCACCCAAAGAAGAGGAAGCCTATGCTCCTACAACAGAACAGAGGGGCCGACTTGGCCGGCTGATAACAATCCACGTCAGAATCCATGCAGTTGTCGAAGGAAGGGCGAGGTGTGGGATGGCGCTGGCCTTTATTCTGCATCTCTTTTCCCTCAAAGTCCTCCAAACTCCATGCTCAGATGAGGGCAGAGGTCCCCATGGTCTCAACTGGAGAACAAGTCCAGGCAAACACTGCTCCTTCAAGTCACTCATTTATTCACTTGTCCATTACCCAGTACTTATCCAAAGCCTACCATGCGCCTGTCTGGGCACAGGTGCTGAGGAGACGGCAGCTGGACAGAGGGCCCACACCCTGGCCGGGACAGCGTCACCCACTGAGCTACAGGAGACCAGATAAGATGTTGCCAAGAGTCGACATGCAAGAATTAGCCATGCAAAGAGATGATAATGGAGGCCCAAATGACCTTTGGGTTGGAAGGGACTGTCAAGATTATCTCTTGACTTACTCATTTTCTGACTACCAGTGCTATTTCTATTATACCCAGGGAAATGGCACTGACTGACTCATGATGGAGAGTGTGAACACTGAATTATTTTTTCTAGTTCTGGATCAGCACTCATTCAGATCCTTTTTATCAGCCCAATCTATGGCTGACTGCATTCATTTTAAAGAAAATTAATGCAAATTATTCTACAACTATAAAAAAGAGGCAGAGAAGATAAGAGTTTCTTTTTCCTGCTGTGCACATTCAAAGATAACCAAGAGTTAAATAATGTCCCTGATACAACTAGTGCCTTGGCTGGAACAAAGGAATTGTACAAGTGATAGAAAGAGAAAGGGTAATGAAGAAGAGGAAAAAGAAATGGAGCTTCCTAAGAAAGAAGTCAAGAGCTAGCCAGAGTGATTCAGTGTGACTGTGGATAAAGCAGAATTAGAATTTATTAATGCTGTCTCTTGGGCCTCTCATAACCACTGTGCCAAAGGTTATATATCTTTCTGAAAACTGATGAGTGAAGATAACAGTCACTTGTTCTCCAAATCTAAGCAACCAAACTTCAGAATGTGGAAGCTAGGAATTATACAACATGCCCAAAGAGGCATCAAACTTACAATTGAAAGACACATTATATTTTCTATTTTTACATTTTGGCTCTTGAGGAAATAAAAAGCCTTAGAATTGTAGACGCCCAGAACAGCCACCTTGAAATTGACATTTAGCTAGAAATTTATTTTATTGTGTATTTCAAGATATCCTAGGAAGGAAATTCCACAGCTTCCTGGATAAATCACTTCACTGTTCAATAACCTCCTTAACTTTCCCTAAGTCTGCTCTCCTGAGTTTATTTATATGCTCTGGTTTTGTGACCAGGAGCACTACATTCTCTATGTTGACAACAATTCAGCATCATGGTGTGACATCCCTCAGCATCAGCCCAGGCCTCTCAAGCAGTGGGATTTGCCAGAGTAGGTGCTATGGGGGAACTGGGAAGGGACTGAACACAATGCTGGCTAACTGGGCTAATGAATGGAACCGTCTTTGTCAACAGCATGTAGCAGATCTCTTGCCTTGAGCTACAGCAAGCCCTCCTGTTCAAGAATCTTTTGCGTTCTTTCTCCTCTTTCATTCGCTTGCACTATATTTCTTTAAAAATATTTTATTTATTTATTTGAGAAAGAGAGAGAGTGAGCATGAGCAAGAGGAGAGGGAAAAGGGAGAGGGCGAAGCAGGCTCCCTATGAGCAGGGATCTGACACAGGGCCCCATCCCAGGACCCTGAGATCATGACCTGAGCTGAAGGCAGTTACTTAATCCACTGAGCCACCCAGGTGCCCCTGCACTATATTTTTTTAATGTCCAGAGTGTTTTAAAATCTCTGTTGAACAGGAAAGGGCAGGACAGTCATAGGTCATCTGTTTCTCTAGTGCAGCCCTTTGGTCTCAGGCTACACCAGCAAAGAGAAAATCAATGGCCCAGGTTATAGCCAAAGAAATGGACCTGCTAAAGCCCACCCAATCTTCCTGAAGCTCCAGATCCACAGTTGGCCATGCTAAGGCCCTGCCCCCAGAGTTCCTCCTCTCCTCAGTATTACACATTTGTTGTTTTGTTTGCCCAGGATCCATCCCCCATCAGCTATAGAGGAACTCTGATTTCCCATAGGAATGCACCCCTCCTCCACCCACTGAATGCTGTCTTGAGAGGTCTCTTGACCAGGGGGGCCTTGCCCTTCTCTAGCTGAGAATGGACTGATAATGCAAACTAGGTCAAAGATCCCTCTCTCCCATTCGCAATGACATGGATAGAACTAGAGGGTATCATGCTTAGTGAAATAAGTCAATCAGAGAAAGACAACTATCATATGATATCCCTGATATGAGGAAGTGGAGATGCAACATGGGGGACTAG
>PISX010032701.1:0-15937 GCA_004024625.1 Mellivora capensis | reverse complement strand
TAACAAATAACACGGAGGACATGGGGAGATGGAGGGGAGAAGGAAGTTGAGGGAAATTGCGGGGGGAGATGAACCATGAGAGACTATGGACTCTGAAAAATAACCTGAGGGTTTTGAAGGGGTGGGGGGTGGGAGGTTGGGGGAGCCTGGTGGTGGGTATTGTGGAGGGCACGCACTGCATGGAGCACTGGGTGTGGTGTAAAACTATGAATTCTGTTACGCTGAAAAGAAATTTCAAAAAAATTATGATATAAAAAAAAAAAGATGTAAGATACATATATATGATATATGTCAGAGGCTAACTTGTCCCAAAGGTTGATTTCTAACCAACTCCTACCCTAGGATTTACTTGCAGAGTCAAAGCTTGAGAAGCCATTCCCAATAGCCTTTAGAATGAGGAAAGAAGGGGAGGTTTCAGGTGGATAAGAGAGCTAGGGAAGAAGAAGAAGAACAGCAGGGAAGAGGGTTCTGGAGATAGACTAATGAGCACCAGAGACTGTCATGATTGTCCATGTGAGACCTTAGGTTTCTAGTATGATGATATGTGGCCCGACTGGACCATTTAAAGGGCTGAGAACAGAACAGACAGGTGGTAAGATAGCTTAAGGAAATTTTTAGAAATAGTAGTTTTTGTCAAATGAAAAAAATTATATATATATATATGTATATATATATATATATATATATCACTGTTTACCAATCTGTCCCTCTATTATAGATGTCTATGTCCTGTTGAGATGGTTACCATTAGTGAGCACCATCAAGCAAAAATGGGTACTATTAGCAAGAAGGAGTCATAAAGAAAAAGCCTCTCTAATATGAAACGTTTATTGTTGTTTGCAATTTTTTTTAAAAAAATCACTGCTAGCAACCACAACATTTATATCCCAACTCCAAAACATAGGCTAATATAGACTGACATCTGCCAAATGCTTGTCAACAATTCTTACTCAATGACAAGAATTTAAGGCATTTTGCTTGTTTGATCATTTTTCTTGCAAATTCTACTAACATGCAGTAATATTTAATCAGTAAAACAAACTAAACTTTAGGGAGCTTTTCAAGTAAATTAATTCAATTTTTTTCAATCCAATATATGTATATATAAACAAATGAATGCAAAAAACTAATGTAATCCAGGAAACTAGAGGGATAGAAATACCCATATTTACTAAAGAAATTGTGATTAAATTGACTAGTTCTATTGTATTGAGGTAAGCTGTCCAGAGAAAAATACTGACAGTTTCCCAGAATATTGTGATATTTGGTAAGGATGCATTGTAGGCTGCATGGATAGAAAATTACAACTTACCACTGATTCTCCATTAAACAAACTAATATTGGTCTTCAGTATTTAAGACAGTCTCTTTTGGGCATTTAAGGGAAGTAATAAATATACTGATTCAGGCCATTGGAGTAATATAGAAGATGTTTCAAAAGTGAAAGAAAAGAGGGGTGCCTGGGTGGCTCAGTTAGTTGAGCATCTGAATTTTGGTTTCTGCCTAGGTCATGATCTCAGGGTCCTAAAATTGAGCCCCTGTTGGGCTGCCTGATTAGCTGGGAGTCTGGTTGAGATTCTCTCTCTCCCTTTCCCTCTGCCTCTCCCCCCATGCACTCTCTCTTGGTCTCTCTAAAATAATAAATCAATCTTTTGGGGGAAAAAAAGTTAAAGAGGAGTATGTCTGTTAACCTCAGATCAGTTTGGAATCAGTATCTTGTGGGTGGTCTTTATTTATTAGTATCATAAGATATTGAGCCAATTCGACTCGACTATTACAGTTAACGTGCTTATTTTTTTTTTTTCAGAATTCCTTGTTTTAGGAGAATCACCTGTCCCTTTCCTTCAGTAATCCTTTTTGGTACAAGCGGTTCTGAAAAGACTGATATGGTCCAGCATGGTCCAAGCCTGACCAAAGTTCTTTCTCAGCCTGGTGGGAGTGATTAAGACATAAGCATATAACCAAAGCCTGACCAGTGAGAATCTTCTAGCTCACGATTATCAGAGTTGTCTTTCCTTCTTTGTCAATCACAAGCTATAAGGACTTCATAGTCTTTTTTCTGCCAGAAGTTGCCTTTCAGGCATATAAAGCTATGTCATTTGAGAAGGAAGACAAGCAGGTAGAACAAAGCTGAGAATGGAGTAAGGAAGAGGTCTGACGTCATGTAATACTTGAATCTAGCTGAGCCCTGAATAGAAAGATGCTCCTTCTGGACCTCTCAGTTACAAGAAGGGGTGAATTCTTCCCTTATTTCAATTAAATGAGTTTTAATTGGGTTTCTGCCATGGAAATTAGAGGCCTGACGAATTCACCATGAATGACTTAAATTAATGGCTTCCAAACATTTGGGGTAAAAGTATAACTATAATAATTCAAACAGCAACCTCCTTCTACTTCACCTCTTACACGTTCCAACTATTCCTATTCCTGCATTCCTTGTGCACCTGATTTCTCTGCAAGGACAGTTTAACTTTTTTAATTGATCAGGATTGTGGATTTTTCTATCATTCTCCCCACAACTTGGAATCCTTCATGCAGGCCTAGAAGTATGTCACTGGGAAAGGACAGGCTTTGAGAGAGCAGTGCTTCTAAAACAGTTTCCACCAGTAAATAAATACACCATTTCTACTAGTCTTCAGACTATTGAAGGCTTCCAGACAGTGTTCTCTATTGCTTGTAGGGTCCACATCAGCTCATTTTGCTTTTAACTCACCCCCAACTTATACATTTACATTATTTAGCCATCTTAGGACAACTGAGGAATGTTTCTAGTGATTGACATATTTTGAAATCATATCCTTGACAAACTAAGATCTTTAGGGCTTAAACCTGTTCTCTGTGTCCTAACCACCAGAGGAACGTGACAAAACACAGACTTCAATGTCTTACTCTTGCCCTGCTGAATTGAAGATTGAGGGTGAAAAGTCCAGGAATTTTCATTTTTAACCAACATTCCAATTGGCTTGACATTTGACATTGCCAGAATTGAAACTAGTACATAACTTAAACCATAAATTAGATAACTTTGTGTTGGCTTATTAATACTCTACTGCAGTTTTCTCTAACTTTAATATGAATGCGAATCACCTGAGCCTTGTTAAAATGAATATTCAGTAGATCTGATGTAGGGCCTGAGATTCTGGATTTCCAATGAAATCCTGGGTAATGCTGATGTTTTAAGTCCATAGACTGCACTTGGAATAAGGCGGCTCTAGTGCATTCCACAAAAGATCTGGGAAAAAAAACAACAAAAATACATACAATTAAAAAGAGTAAGTAGTAAATCTGGGCTATGAAAAAATAAAAGTAGAACCACAGAGATAAGACTATCACATGGAAACGAGTTGTAGAAGACTGCAGTTCTATTTTCCTGGAAGCTAAATCAGATAAAAAAAAAAAAGCACCCTCTTACAGGGTTCCCAGGATACATAAAAAAAAGCAAAATAAGTCTTAGGAAGTAGTGCAAATTCTGTGATATATCATCTATATATCAAATATATATTGTATATATACAAATATATTGTAAATTTATCATAAAAAATGTCTGAATTTCTTACTTTTTCTCTTATATCAAGTCTGAGAGAATAATGAGGAAGTATAATTGAGAAAGACTAGTTTTATTGGAGCCAAAAATTTCAGATCAAAATATGTAATTCTCTGATGGCTTTATTTGGTACAAATGTAAATTTTACAGCTAGAGAAATGGATGGGAATGACTTTACAGCAGGTTAGGTGCCAGGGAAATCTAGAAAATCCCAAAATGGCTCTTAATCTTTTTTTATTTTTGTACCTTGAGGAGAAGGACAGAATTGTCTTAGCAATGATTGCATTTGTCAGGTATGAAGTAAAAATAGGACAGGCCATAACATGCAAAACAAAATGGGTAGTCAGATCACCGAAACAATGAAAAACAAATTTAGCTTTGACATTCCTCATTTCCTATTATTTCCTTTTTTTTTTTAATTCCCACCAGAAGAACCCCCACTCCTTTCTCTACCTTGGGTAATGTATACATTTGCACATTATTTCTTTGATCTGTCCTTCATGATTTATAAATCTTTGGTTCTTTTTTTTCCTTATAAGTTTTTATTTAAATCTAATTAATTAACATAAAATGCAATATTAGTTTCAGGTGTAGGATTTAGTGATTCTTCACTTACATAAACACCCAGTGCTCATCACAAGTGCCCTCCTTAATCTGCATCACCTATTTCACTAATCTCCCTGCCCACTTCCCCTCCAGTAACCCCCAGTTTGTTGTCTATAGTTGAGAGTTTTTTTCTGTTTGCCTCTCTTTTCCCCACTATGTTCCTTTGTTTTGTTTTAAATTCCACATATGAGTGGAATCAGATGGTATTTGTCTTTTCCTGACTGACTTATTTCATTTAGCATAATACACTCTAGCTCCACCCATGTCATTCCAAGAGGCAAGAGTTTATTTTTTTTATGGCTGAGTAATATTCCATTGTGTGTATATGAGGTATGTATATATACCTTATCTTCTTTATCCATTCATCAGTTGATGGACATTTGAGTTCTTTCCATAATTTTGTATTGCTAATAGTGCTGCTATAAACATTGGGGTGCATGTGCCCCTTCAAATCAGTATTTTTGTATCCTTTTTGGGTAAATACCTAGTAGTGTAATTGTTGGGTCATAAGGAAATTTTATTTTTAACTTTCTGAGCAATGTTCATACTGTTTTCCAAAGTGGCTGCACCAGTTTGCATTCCCTCCAACAGTGTAAGAGCGTTCCTCTCTAAGAAGTCTTTGGTTCTTAAAAAAATAGGATCAACCTAAGCTAGCTTCTTAAAAATTGTATATTTTCTATAATGGATATAGAGGTACATGTGGTATTCAAACTATCTAACAACTCCCAAATCACAGCCTTCTTTGCCAAGAGCTTAAATATCCCTTCAGTGTTGTTTTATCCTCAATCCCTCAGTTTGTAAAATAGTTGAAAAATCAGATTTTACTACCAATGGCCCTATGATGACCAAGACTAGAAGATAGACTATACATTTTTAAACATATAATATACAAATACTATATATATGTATATTTCTGAAGTTGGTAATCATTTCTAAGAAACACTTGATATCCTTATTAATAGCTTTTAAGCTAAGACTAAATAGTCTATCATGTTGGATACTTGTTTCTTTTTTCTCTAGATATGTATGCCCATTATTAACTGCAAGGCAAATTCAAGTAAATATAAACATTGATCCCACCAAACATCATCCTAAGACCGTGTTAGTAACTGACTAATCTTTTAAAGATACTCCTGAGGGGCTCCTGGGTGGCCCAGTGGGTTAAAGCATCTGCCTTAGGCTCAGGTCATAATCCCAGGGTCCTGGGATCAAGCCCCGCATCGGGCTCTCTGCTCAGTGGGGAGCCTCCTTCCCCCTCTCTTTCTGCCTGCCTCTCTGCCTACTTGCAATCTCTGTCCGTCAAAAAAAAAAAAAAAAAAAAAATCTTTAAAGATACTCCTGAACCAATTACTCAGATAGCACAGAGGCAGAGTCTATAACCATACTCCCCTTGAAATGACTGTTTTGTGACTCATATATCAATTAATTCAGAAAATAATTCTTGAGCACAATAACAATAAGCTAAGCACAGTTAGGTGCTAGGAAAAATAAACAAATGAATAAAATAATTTCATCCTTAGGGTAGCCTATGCTACAAAGGGATGGCATTAATGAAATGGGTCATTTCAGTAAAAGGTAGCACAGGGTGCTATAAGAGTGTCTCTTGGCTTATAAGGTAAAGAAATTATTCCCAGATGAAGGGACATCTAAGATGATGTATCTAACTAGGACTAGATACTAGAAGACAGAGAGGAGGCACAGTCAAGTGTACTCAGGGTTGGGGCAAAGGAAAGACAAGTAAAAATGCTTAGAGGCATATTCTGAATGTTAGTGTATGAAAGTGTAAGAGGGAACACATAAAAAGAGCTTGGTCCATTCAATAAATGACAAAGAAGATTTTATGACTTGAGAGTAGAGCTCAGGATGGAGAGGAAAATGAGAGATGATACTAGACATAGGAAGAGATTGTAAATGGTCTGAGAAATCATGTCAGGAAGTTCGAATTTAATTCTGAGAGCAGTGGGAGCCATTTGAGAAAAGTAAGGACATAATCAGAGTCTCATTTTAGACATAATTCCTCTGATGATAATATGAAAATGGGCTTGCAGGGGTAGGTGAGTTGAAGGCAATGAAACCAGTTAGAATTGTACAGTTGTTCAGAAGAAAGGAGAATATGGCCTGAACTAATATCTTGGAGATAAGTGGGAGAGAGGGGGATAAATCTGAAGTCTATTTAGAAGTTATAAATGAAGAAAATTAATAATTTATTTAGTGAGAAAGGACATGGGTAAAAGAGGAGAAAACAAAATCAAGGACGATACCCAAACTGAAAACCAAGATGGTACCTGGGATGTGAAAGATAAATAACCACTTGGCTCAGTGATTTTCAGTTTCCCTTTATTAGCATTTGTTCTTATATTATAGGATAGATACACATGTTCCTTCCTCAATTTTCTTCTATTAAAATCATCTCTGCTTCATATTTACCTCGTCTTCATGGAAAGCATGATTTCTTTGATCTTTCTGCTGGGATCCAGAATTGCAGATATATTTTTCATTCTGAACTAAGAATATGCTGTGAACTGCATTCAGAAAGTTTTTCCTAATAGGTTCAGCAGCAGTACCCTGGCATGACTTTTCCGTATTATGGAAAAAGAGCAGCCTGTACCCCTGAAACAAATAATACATTCTATGTTAGTAATAACAAAAAGAAAGAAAAAAAGAAAAAGAGCCACAAAATAAAATGCCCTCCCCCCAGGGTCTGGCAGGCCAGAACAGGAGGCTAGGAGAGCGTCACCAAAAATAAGGATTCCACATTTTCTCTCTCTTTACTTGTCCGTTGAGTGAACAGTGCCTTTCCAGCAGTGAAAGCACATGGTGAATTATATAAAACTTATCTTCCATGTTAGCTCTCATTTTCTTTGCCTTTATGATTTTCCTTACCTTTTCGAGATTCCTGTTCTAAAATGTAAAGGGTTTCTACTGATTGTTCCATCTCCACAGAAGGAACACACGCATACACATGAACACTTGAGGTAAAGATTTTAGAGTAGACCATTAGAAACAAGACTGGCATGTTCATTTCTTAGTGTGGTTTATATTATTATTATTTATATTTATATTATTATATTATTATCTCATTGTGATTTTGATTTGTATTTCCCTGGTGCCGAGTCATGTGGAGCACTTTTTCATGTGTCTGTTGACCATTTGGATGTCTTCTTTGCAGAAATATCTGTTCATGTCTTCTCCCCATTTCTTGATTGGATTATTTGTTCTTTGGGTGTTGAGTTTGATAAGTTCTTTATAGATTTTAGATATTAACCCTTTTTCTGATATGTTATTTGCAAATATCCAATCTAAGAAGATATTGCAAATATCTTCTCCCATTCTGTTGGTTGTCTTTTGGTTTTGTTGACTGTTTCCTTTGCTGTGCAAAAGCTTTTGATCTTGATGAAGTCCCAATAGTTCATTTTT
This sequence comes from Mellivora capensis, assembly GCA_004024625.1. Lineage (NCBI taxonomy): Eukaryota > Metazoa > Chordata > Mammalia > Carnivora > Mustelidae > Mellivora > Mellivora capensis. The sequence goes on along the minus strand of PISX010032701.1, from coordinate 8,371 downwards.
GCCTGTGCTTCCCTTGCCTTTGGTGATGTTCCTAGGAAGAAGTTGCTGCAGCTGAGATCGAAGAAGTTGCTGCCTGTGTTCTCCTCAAGGATTTTGAGGATTCAAAATTCTTGCCTCACATTGAGGTCTTTCATCCATTTTGAGTCTATTTTTGTGTGGTGTAAGGAAATGGTCCAGTTTCATTCTTCTGCATGTGGCTTTCCAATTTTCCCCAAACCATTTGTTGAAGAGACTGTCTTTTTTCCATTGGACATTGTTTCCTGCTTTGTCGAATATTAGTTGATCATACAGTTGAGGGCCCATTTCTGGGCTCTCTTTTCTGTTCAATTGATCTATGTGTCTGTTTTTGTGCCAGTATCATACTGTCTTGATGATGACAGCTTTGTAATAGAGTTTGAAGTCTGGAATTGTGATGCCGCCGACTTTGGTTTTCTTTTTCAATGTTCCTCTGGCTATTTGGGGTCTTTTCTGGTTCCATATAAATTTTAGGACTATTTGTTCCATTTCTTTGAAAAAAGTTGATGGTATTTTGATAGGGATTGCATTAAATGTGTAGATTGCACTAGGTAGCATAGACATTATCACAATATTTGTTCTTCCAATCCATGAGCATGGAACATTTTCCATTTTTTGGTGTCTTCTGCAATTTCTTTCATGAGTACTTTATAGTTTTCTGAGTACAGATTCTTTGCCTCTTTGGTTAGGTTTATTCCTAGGTATCTTAAGGTTTTGGGTCCAATTGTAAATGGGATCAACTCCTTAATTTCTCTTTCTTCTGTCTTGTTGTTGGTGTATAGAAATGCAGCTGATTTCTGTGCATTGATTTTATATCCTCACACTTTACTGAATTCCTGTATGAGTTCTAGCAGTTTTGGAGTGGAGTCTTTTGGGTTTTCCACATAAAGTATCATATCATCTGCAGAGTGAGAGTTTGTCTTCTTCTTTGCCAATCTGGATGCCTTTTATTTCTTTCTGTTGTCTGATTGCTGAGGCTAGGACTTCTAGTACTATGCTGAATAGCAGTGGTGATTGTGGACAGCCCTACCATATGATGACAGTTTCTAAAAGTGCAGCTCAGCAGTGAATTTTAGAGAAACCATCATAACCAACAGCATATTATACTTAATTCAGAAGTGGGTTACTCATAAACACCATATTACAAGGAACACCAGTCTAGGTGTAATATGACTGCTGTATGATACCATCAACAACCAGAATCCAAAGGTTGTCAGTTGGCTATTTTCCTGAGCCTCAGTAATAATGTTTTATTCAGTTCATGTCAACATATTTAAGTCTAATGAAAATTTATTGATGTCTATACGCTGAATATTGTGAACACACGAAGATGTATAAAGGATGGGCTACAACCTCAAAAGCATAGAGTGAGGAGACGGGCAGATAAATAGCTACATCATGACCACAGTAAGTGGAATGTAGTAGAGGCATTAAGAAAGTAACAGAGAGCAGAGTAGGGGGGAGATTAACTTAGCGTGGTATGGGGACTGGGAATGTCTTTGATCATGTAGGTAAGTAGGATTTTCATTTCAAGAAGAAAAAAAAGTGTAACCAAAGACTGAATTATGGGAAAATACAAGAATGTTAAGGAAATGAGTAGCTATTTGTGTCTGCAGCAGGATATGCCTGAGTAGGCAGGTAGTCAAGAAGGAAAAGATGTTAGAAAAGTACATTGAGAGAGATTATTGAGAAACTTGCTTTCAAAAAAAAAGCCTGGAATTCTCTGTTTTTAGATATAGCAACTATAAGCAATTTTATTCTGTCAAATAGATCGTTCCTGGAATATAAATCAGAAAACCACACCAATGTTGCCCATAGTGACAACACTCTAAATGAAAGCATCATGTACATTCATGCGCAGTTGCAGTGTGGCAAGCCTGCAAATATTTTCAACCACTCCCTTGAAAATTGGGGCTTATGATTGCTGTCCAGAGTGTCCTCTTCAAATATTTCAAATATGAAGGACACCGATTACACACATATGTGCACACATTTATACCCAGGAAGGGGGGGGGCGGAGAGAGAGACTGATTGTGCTATGAACACAGGAAGGATTTTTATGGACTTGTCTTTCATCTTGTGGAAGAAGGGAGCATGACGTAGCAGGTCTATTTATAGAAATCTAAAAATGATTTCTAGTCAGGTAATTTGCAAAATCAGGGAATGCATATATAACACAATGAATATTTAAATGTAGTAGGAACTTCAGATCCTCCTGAAACTAAAGTATTACTGCGGCCACATTAGAAGAGGATGGACTCCAAAGGGATGAGAATTGTTACCATGGCAACTCTCAGGCTGACTCATTCATAGATAACTCCTTAAACTTGTGACATGAGAGAAATCGCTTGAGGATTTTTAACACTGTACCAAAATACACATTGCTCCATGCAGATGAAAAAATACATCAGCATAGTTGTTGTTTTTTTTTTTTCTTCCTCAGGCTCTCTGTGACATTTTTATACAAGACCTCCCTTGTCCTTCAGTCTCTTCCAAATTCAGGATGGGGAAATGGCTACAGATGAGGTATGAAGAATTGGGAAGAACTCAAGCTGCTCTTCAAAAATAAAATCTGCATTATGTTTGCAGATATTACTTTAGTGGCCATACTACTTGCTGATCCTTTATTTCCACTCACATCTGAACTAGGGTTTCAATTTTAAGTACATGTTTTAAAAACAAATGTGTTAAGCTACAAGTAGTGAAGTAGAAAGACAGGAAAATACACAGTACCTGAAAGTAAAGATAGTAAGACCCTCTCTTTTACTCTTTCTCTCTCTCTCCCTTTTCCTCTTTTGTTATTCAAGAAAATGTGTTTCTTATAGAGCAACACTAAGAGAAGTTCCCAGGCTTACATTTCTTTTGCTTCAGAAAAAGAAGACAAAAATAAATTGATAAAATAGGGAACTCCATTATAAATGGAGACAGAAACAGATTTTATAGGACTAATGAAAACATAGCTGTGGCTCATTAAGGATTGTGAAGAACATTTTGGGAATACCTAGGTCACCATTTCTCAAATTATGTTTTGAGAATTAATAGCATAATAATGTCCTTGGAAACATCCAACCAAAAATGTAAATTTCAGGATTGTGCTACTTAGAATCACATTCAGTAGTCCAAGTAGTCCTGATAATAATTATATACACTGAGTGTGAGAATCATTGATCTAGACAACCTCCTCATTTTATTAGATGAAATTGATCTCTATCTGAGAATTTGATTGGCCAAAGATTATCCACAGTTCTAAAACCCACTTCTCCAGATCCTTAGATTCATTCTCATTAGCAAACCAAGTTCTCATGTGAATTTAAAAAAATATATATATCTAGAAAAATTCTATGACAATGTAGAGCTTTGAATATGACTAAATTAATACCTGTTAAATATGCTTAAAAGGAATGTGTAGGAGTGTGACTCCACAATATAATTAGAAATTTGATTGGCTGGGTGGTAAATTATTCAAGGCGATTTCTTTTACTGGGCCGTTTTTGCTGCTGATGCTTAACTTTGAAACGTACACCTCCCTTAGAGGGTGGATAAGGCATACTAAAAATAAACAAAATAATAATGGGTTAAAAATTGAGTCTTATTTGTCCTTGGCATCTTCTACTTTAGATAAGAAAATGGGTTTCTCAGCTAAATGTTGGAATTCTGTTAACATGGGTTTGGGGGTTTCTCAATAGATTTTGATATTTGGACTATTCCTAGTCTTTAATAGTCCATCTCTTCCCTGAGTGATGGTGGATAAATTGCCCCGCATTCACACACTGAAGGAGCATCCTGGCTGTCAGCCAGTGGGAAAAAGAACGACTGATAGGCACCAAGCTTCTGTCCTACGCCCTTGTTTTGCCTCTATGAATTCACTTTGATAATCTCATTTAACCCTATAACAGAGTTGATGAGGACTCATTTATCTGTGCCCCTGATATCCAATCCGCCGCCTTGTTATCAGCTACAATACTTATACCTCCACTTCAAGCTCTTTGAATTAATACCCAGCACAAATGTATCAACTTTTCCCTAAATTCTGGTACTCCTCTTATTTTCTTCATTTCTAGTATTTGCAGCAGCCAATTTAAGTCCATTCCCTCTCTTTCAATGTTTTGTCTCTACTCCTCTGTAGTAACTCCTACTTTGCCCCACTCAGAGGCCTAGTATATTTCACCTCTGCTACCATTTTAACAGGGCTCTCTGCCTCTGGGTTTACCTCTCCTCTACCATTTATTGGTTCATGCAACAAAAAGTTGTCGAACACCCCCTTGACTGTAGACCCAGTCCTCAGCACCGGAAATAGCAAGATGGATAAGTCCTCATGGAGCTCACGGTCCAGTGCAGGAAATAGAAGAGTACCCAGTGAGCTTTCCTTGCAGAGAAATGCAGGCTATGAAGAGACGGTCCTGAGGGGAGCCATAGGAGAGACCAAACCCAGATTTTCTGGCTTCTGACTCAGATAAAAAGATGCATTTGTCTTCCAGTCTGAGTCCTGTGTCAGTAGGCAGTAGCCAGGGGCAAGAGAAAGAAGAGTGAGTATTCTAGGCCAAGACGACTTCACAACAAGAGAAAATACTGTGTGTGTGAGGAACTGAGAGAAGACCAGCTGGGCTGGATGACAGAGTGGAAAAGGAATCAAGTACAGAAGTGCAGCTAAAGAGATAGAACAGAGGAAGCACACTGTTTGCCCTTAGGCACTTTGTATTTTTATCTTCATAACATGGAGGGGCCATTGAACCTTGGGAGCAACATAACCTTGGGAGCAACATAATCATAACTGCAATTTTAAAAATGGAAATACCACTTTACCTGCCATTTGTCAAAGGCGTTAAGGAAGAACAAGATGAAAAGCAGAGGACTAGTTAGGAGCCTCTTGCAGTTAATCAGGTGAGAAATGATAAAGGCCAAACTAGATCAGAGCAACTAAATGGAATAAAGAGATATTTTTATGAAATAGAAATGCCAGGTTTTATTGTCTTATTTAGTATGGAGTGAGATGGAGAAAAAAAATCAAGAAAGATTTCTAGTTTCTGATTTGATCAACAGGGTGGATGGTTATTAAGGATCATCCCCCACTGAAAATGGGGGTGGATGGAAGACCAGATTTTAAGTGTGGGTGGACATGATTCTGTTTGGGGCATTCTATCAGCTTGGTGATAGAGGCACAGAAATAACGCATAGTAGCCCCTACCCTCAACAACTGTATGTTCCCTCTCTTCTCCTAGAGTGTTATCATGCATGCACAGTCTAAATTAAGAGATCCTTAACCTCTAGGCACTTGCCATGTTTGCCTTTCATCTTATGGTTACTTAGAAATAATTGCCAGCAAGGAAAACATAGTTGCTACCATAGCTAATAATTAAGAAGGCTTTTACTTGGAAGTAGGAAAATTTGGCAGGCTTTTGAATGTGAAAACAATCCGACCAAAAGAAAATTATTCTACTTCCTATACTCCTTGAGGATTGTTATAGAACAAAAATATTGTCTTTCTCTGAGCTAACATCTGAAGAATCACCCAGGGCAGTGATGAACAATTGATTTGATTTAGCATTCCATGGGGATGCAACTGCACAGAGATAAGAGCATGGCCGTGGTGTTCATTACCGGCAACAGCTGATGAAGGCAAGGTCATGGATAAAACATCAGAGAGGACTGAAAAGTCTACATTAGAACTGACTGTTAATGATTAATCGGCATCCATAGAAAATCAAGTCGGAAGTCCCCCTTAGGCAACAGATAAAAGCCATGTCCTAGGAGAAAAACCTTTTGTGCTTATGATATATACTTAGCCATTGCTTGTTTTTGAGTGGAAAGAACTAGGAACTTAAAGTCAGATATGGGTTCAGACCACAACTCTGATGTTTCTGAGCAGAGTCACTTTGGGCATCTCATAAACTGAAAGTCTCATTTAAAAAAGGGAATATTAATTCCAATTTCATAAGAAGGTGAGGTTTAAACAATAAAACATACAGAAAGCCCCTACTAAAGTTTACTGGTCATGCAGCTAAACATTCAGTAATAAGCGACCCATATTATTACGTATTTAGAGGGGGAAAATTGATAACTTAGCTAAAGAGAATGAAAATATGTATTAGGGGGGCACCTGGGTGGCTCACATGGTTAGGCGTCTGCCTTCGGCTCAGGTCATGATCCCAGGGTCCTGAGATCGAGCTTCGCATCAGGCTCCGTGCTCATCAGGGAGTCTGCTTCTCCCTCTCTCTCCCTACTGTCCTCCCTGCTTGTGTTCTCTCACTCTCTCTGTCAAATAAATAAATAAAAATATTTTTTTTAAAAAAAGGAAAAAAGAAAATATGTATTAGGAATTGCATTGTCTTGTGACATGCTTTAAGCTGCTTGTTTTTTTCTTCTTTAATCAACTACAGTCTTTATAGTTTTATAGGACTATTTACATACATTTTTTAATAATTCATCATTCCAACAGACTTGATAGTTTTTCTGCCCATCACACAGGTAATGAAATTGAATTTCAAATTTGCTCTAAGATCATCGGATCGGTGAGAAGTAAATCCTTAACTAAATTCCAGCTGTCCTAGTTCTATTTTTGCCAGAGACTTAGTTGATGGATCGGTTTGTTAGCATGGAGGTTTTGTTCCTAGTTGGGTCCAGTCTATATCCTTAATGCAAGTCTATTTAGCTATGCATGTTTGGTATGACTGACAACTGTGAAACTGTATCAGAGGAATATGAAGTTTATCCGAATTATTAGCTTTAGAATTTACAAACCACTTTTTCTGTACTGCCAAAGAAATTCCTGGAGTTTATAGATGTGCTTTGTTTTGTTTTTCCCAGTAAATGGTATAACATTGCCAAGGTCCTTCCCTGCAGCGGTGTCTGCCAAGTCACTTTTTAGCCAGATCCAGTCAAAGACCAACAGACGTTTGAACAGATGCTCGATGAGTTTGAGCCACTGGAGATGGCCAGTATGGAAACTGATGTAGCTTTTTGGTTCTATAAACTTGCATTTAAGGCCTGACTTAGTTAATACTTTTTATAAATTTGAATTTAGTTCAATATTTAGAAAATTGTAGTACTAAAGAAGAAGGCTGTAGTTTTATTTTATTTTTTATTATGTTCAGTTAGCCAACATATAGTACATCATTACCCTATAGTTTTTTTTTTATTTACTTTAGCAAGTTGTCATATTAAGCTCTAAAGCATGTAAGGCAAAAGAGTCTGAAATACCAGTACTTGTGATATATTCATCTATCAAAAAGAGTTTTATTACAGTATTATTTTTAGTTGTAAAAAAAAACCCTAAAATAACCTCAATAATCATTAATAGAGTAATGATTAATTTCTATACTATAGTACACTGTATATCCACTAGATGGAATGAGTTATATCTCTATCCACTGATTTGGAGGAATTTCTGTGCTGTCATTAAGAAAAGAAAGATCTGGAGTGCCTGGGTGGCTCAGTCAGTTTAGCACCTGCCTTCAGCTCAGGTCATGATCCTGGGGTCCTGAGATCAAGCCCAGAGTCACCTGTGAGCCAGCTTCTTTCTCTCCTCTGTGCTCATGCACTCTCTCACTACCTCTCTCTCAAATGAATAAATAAAATCTTTTTTTCTTAAGATTTTATTTATTTATTTGACAGAGAGATTACAAGTAGGCAGAGAGAGGAAGGGAAGTAGGCTCCTTGCTAAGCAGAGAGCCCGATGCGGGGCTCGATCCCAGGACCCTGGGACCATGACCTGAGCCAAAGGCCGACGAGGCTTTAACCCACTGAGCCACCCAGGTGCTCCTTGAATAAATAAAATCTTAAATAAAAAAAGAAAAGACAGATTAATAGAAATGAATAATATAATGCTATTTTTTAAACAATAAAAGTCACATCTATATGTATATATGCTCCTAGATAATTGTATGAGTATGAACAAAAATATAAAAGGCTACCCACCAAGCTCCCAATTGGTTGGTGTAACAAAGTAGGATGGAGGAAGAGAACTTCATAAACAATAAACAAATGGACAACAAATTAATAAATAAATAGCTGTGGAGAAAAGGTACTAATTTTCATGACAAAAAGGTAGTATATGTAAAATGATCTTTTATTTTTAAAACAGATAGAAAAAGCAGCCACCAAATGTTGATAGTGATAGTCTTTGAATGTAAAATTAGAACTAAACAAAGCAAGATGGTACAGAAAAGAGAGGATAGAGTAAGAGAGCAAACATAATAAATATAATATATGAAGCTCCTTATGTACAGAGGAAAGCCCATCAGAATAACGTCAGACCTGTCCACAGCAACCTGGCAAGCCAGAAAGGGCTGGCAAGATATATTCAGGGCACTAAATGAGAAGAGCATGCAGACAAGAATACTCTATCCAGCAAGACTGA
>PISX010032700.1:0-15914 GCA_004024625.1 Mellivora capensis | reverse complement strand
TTCCAATTTCCATCAAATCCCTTCTCCTCTCCATCTCCCCATGTCCTCCATGTTATTTGTTATGCTCCGCAAATAAGTGAAACCATATGATAATTGACTCTCTCTGCTTGACTTATTTCACTCAGCATAATCTCTTCCAGTCCCATCCATGTTGCTACAAAAGTTGGGTATTCATCCTTTCTGATGGAGGCATAATACTGCATAGTGTATATGGACCACATCTTCCTTATCCATTCGTCCGTTGAAGGGCATCTTGGTTCTTTCCACAGTTTGGCGACCGTGGCCATTGCTGCTATAAACATTGGGGTACAGATGGCCCTTCTTTTCACCACATCTGTATCTTTGGGGTAAATACCCAGTAGTGCAATTGCAGGGTCATAGGGAAGCTCTATTTTTATTTTCTTGAGGAATCTCCACACTGTTCTCCAAAGCGGCTACACCAACTTGCATTCCCACCAACAGTGTAAGAGGGTTCCCCTTCTCCACATCCTCTCCAACAGACGTTGTTTCCTGTCTTGCTCATTTGGGCCATTCTAACTGGTGTAAGGTGGTATCTCAATGTGGTTTTAATTTGAATCTCCCTGATGGCTAGTGATGATGAACATTTTTACATGTGTCTGATAACCATTTGTATGTTTTTGTTGGAGAAGTGTCTGTTCATATCTTCTGCCCATTTTTTGATATGATTATTTATTTATTTTTGAGAGAGAGATAGAAAGAGAGAGAGAAAATGCATGAACAGGGGGAGTGGCAGAGGGAGAGGGAAAAGCAAACTCCCCACTGAGCAGGGTGCTCAATCCCAGGACCCTGGAATCATTACTTCAGCTGAAGACAGATGCTTAACTGACTGTGCCACCCAAGCACCCCAAAACTGGATATTTTTAATAATGTATTGTAGTAACTCTGGTTACAGATCCCTCTCCTCTCCAAAATTGATGTTACTGGAATTGTTTGATTGGTTGGTTGTTTAGTTCCTTGGCTGAATCAACTCTGAAGTGTATTGTCCCTGCAGTGTGTACCCTATGATGTCCCTGCTCAGATTTTCCTTGTGTTTAAGTTTTTTTTAAATTTAATTTAATTTAATTTTTTTTCAGTGTTCCAAAATTCATTGTTTATGCACCACATCCAGTGCTCCATGTTTTTAATCACCAGCTAGGTTAACTTTGGGACATCATAAACCACTTACTCTTTGGTGGTTTTGCTTAAGTCTCCTAGGCCAGGTAGAATTTTACCCTTGACTAGTAGACATGTTGTGTGGCTTAGAGGCAGCTATCACAGTTTAGAGTTTACATTTTTGCCCATTTATTGAGGGACTAATAGCTGGATGCTCTAACTCTAGTGTTTCCTGAGAGGTGCACAGACTTCAGCACTCACACAGTCTTCTTGACTAACAGGAATTTGTGTGACTTTTTTTTTTTAAAGGTTGGCTTCCTAGAAGTTGCTCTTGGTATGGTGTTGCTCATTTTTCAGAGATAGAGCTGAGATAGAGCTATGGAGTTTTTCATCCTTATGGTATGCCTGTCCTTCTGTGCAGAGCCTGAGTACCATCGCACAGGAGTTGAGGGCAGGGACACAGCCCATTTATCCCTAAGTGACATCCTCCTGTGTGAGTGGGCACTAGGGAAGCAAAAGTCTTGGTCACCTCAACTTTCCCCTTCTGACATGAACTTCGATTCTAAGTAAGCTGGAGGAAAGGGAAGCTAAGGGGGGGTCTTGGTGTTCTTAGCCTGCCATGTCTAGAATACAGGTATTGTTATTTATTGCTATGTTAAAAACCATTTTTAAATGATTGCTATTTTTATATTTCATTTTTTTTAATTATTTTATTTATTTATTTATTTGAGAGAGAGAGAGACAGCACATGAGAAGGGGGGAGGGGTAGAGGGAGATGGAGAAGCAGACTCCCAGCTAAGCAGGGAGCATAATGTGGGAATGGATCCCAGGACCCTTGGATCATGACCTGAGCCAAAGGCAGACGCTTAACCAACTGAGGCCCCAGGTCCCCTGTGCTAAGATTATTTAGTATGAGAACCACCCTCTTACAAATTTTTAAGCACACAATATAGTATTGTTACCTTTAGGGATGCTGTTTTACAGCAGAAATTCCAGAAAGTGATCTTGCAAAGCTGAAACTATATACCCATTGAATAGCAACTCCCCATTTACTCCTCTGTCCAGGCCCTGGCCACTACCATATTACTTTCTGTTTCCATGAGTTTGACTGCTTTAAATACCTTATATAGGTGGAATCTCTTTTCTATAAGTAGATGTGGAATGGGGAAAGATAACCTCACCGTTTCCTTGGTACTCACCTGGAGTATAATCTCTTCAACACTTAAGTCCTTACCATTCCAGGGTAAAACCTAAGAACAAGATGCTAGCCTGATTTGTGCAGAGAGGGAATCCCTATTTTCTTTACCATACCTGCACAGCAGAGTAACCAGAGTAGAGCAGAAAAGAGCTTCTACAATATGGAGCTCTGAAAGGAGACATGGGATCGGGGGAGGCTTAAATGCTAGATTGCTATTCTTAAGATTTAGTAGACTTTCTTAAAGGACCATTTCTCTATTTTCTATATGGTTTGGCCAATTTCTGGAGACTGTACATTATTGTTCTCTGAAAGATTCATGAATGAAGTGTTTGTTTTGTTGGGAGACAAAGTACACTAGGCTTGTCACTCAGTCAGTCCAAAAATTCCTACCTTATCTGATTCTGATATAGAACATCTGCAGACAGTATTATGGAACTCACCACTTACTCTGTTCAATGTGTCATCATTTCTGTACAATCTGTTAACAAATTTTCATGATTCTACCAGATTATTTATTTAGTTTTTATTTTTTAAAAGATTTTATTTATTTATTTGACAGACAGAGATCACAAGCAGGGAGACTGCTTCCCGCTGAGCAGAGAGCCCAATGCAGGGCTTGATCCCAGAACCCTGGGATCATGACCTTAACCCACTGAGCCACCCAGGCACCCCTCTACCAGGCAATCAGAACCTCTTCTCCATTACCCTCCAAGGCCTTAGGTCACACTTTCATCATTTTTTATGTATATTTTTAAAATAACACAGTAATTACTTCACAGCACTACTATCATCATCCTGTGAAAACTCAATTCTTTCAGTCTCTATTTTACCATTTCAAGCACTCCCCACTAATTATAGAATATATTCCAAACTACTTAGATATTTAAGACCTTTCAAAGTTCTTATTCTAACCTAACTTTCTGTCCCCATCAAAAACTCTCCCTTCTTTGGGGACTCTGAGAAACAAACTGGGGGTTTTAGAGGGGAGGGAGGTGGGGGGATGGGTGAGCCTGGTGGTGGGTATTAAGGAGGGCACCTGTTGCATGGAGCACTGGGTGCAGTACATAAACAATGAATCTTGGAACACTGAAAAAATAAAATAAATTAAAAAAAAAACCTCTCCCTTCTTCACCACCCAAGTTACCATGCACTTCAAACATACTAGCTATTTTCTCTTCATTCAATAAGTCAGAATATTCTATGCTTCTATACCTCCCTACATATACTTATCTCCGCCTAGAATTTTCTTCTTGCTTCTCTGTGCAGTCAATCAATGCCTACCATTAAAGACAAAGTTGCCTTTTTGGGGAAAGATAGCCTCTTTTAGGAGAAATTTGCAATTTGGAGTCAGTATTGAATAATAAGATTCTGAGATCCTTGAGGACAGGTTCCTGACGTACATTATGGGCCCAAGAAAGTTTGAGACTTGTTGAGTTCAGTACCTATTACAAGGCCTCAGTCTAGCTACTTGAGAACTAGTTGTAAAGCATTTCCTTATATTTTAGAGCAATATCTGCACTATAAGAACTTGCACAACTAGAAACAATTTTAAAGTTAAAAAATCAAAATTTTGTTTCCAGAATTTTCTTTAGAGGAAATCAAAGGGCAGTATATTTAACACTAGAGAGTGGAAGGATATTAGAGAACAGAAAGCAAATTCACTCAATAAATTGGCCAAAAGTAACAAATTAAATGAAGAGTCAATGCTAAATACAATGCTTATCACCAGAGAATATACAGTGATGCATTTGGGAATATTGAACATTTGAGGACAGGAAAGGAATACTTGAGGAATCACAGAATTTTACCCTCACCAGTAATAGAGGGTGAATATTCATTCAAGAAGTAAAGAACTGTGATTGTGGGAAGTACAGAACAGGAGGAGTATTAATTGGGTCAATATCCATTGTTGAACCAAAAGAGAAGATTGAATTAAACAGTCATTACAATTTATTTAAACCCACCGTCCCAAAGGAGGGTGAATACATTTTAAGCTGTCTCTAGCCAATTCATCAAATATACAGAAAAAATGTGAACATCTATTTATGTGTCTCAACTTGAAAAGATAAGTAAGTGTCATTCATATTTAATATTCAGATTATTTTTGGTACTCAAAATTAATCTGTATAATACCTGGTCACATTAATTATGATATTTAAGTTGGTCTGTCTGAAAAAGTATGAGTGAATCAAAACAGAGAGATCTAGAGCAGTTCACTTTGCAGTTATTTGCTTTGAACACATTGCTAAGTATTACAGCTTAGGTGTGCCAAAATTGGGAGAAGGGGAAACTGAAGGATTATGTTATTTTATTTTAATTTGATTTGTTCTCCAAAACTTTATAAGAAGCTTAAATAGATTTATGTCAATAAGCCTTGCACTGAAGATAATTCTAGTTATAAAAACTCACATAAATTATTATAAAATGATGGGGTTGACAATTTTATGCATAATATGAACACTTTGTCAGCTTTATCACAAAGTAAAAGAAGAAAAAGTTGTGAGAACTGACAATAAGCTGGCTAAAAACATTCCAAATTATTGAGAAACATTATTTTACAATATGAATTTACTTCCATTATTATTAACAATGAACCTGATAATCTATACTGTACCTTGATATATTAGCTAGTGATCATAAGCAAAACATTTAAAAAGTAAATATAAAATTCATAAAGCTCTATAAATTTTTTGCAGTATTAATATTCACCAGCTAATAAACGAAGGGTTTAAATTTTTTACTGAACGTATTCGTGAATGTTTCTTACTAATAGCAAAAGGATAAAAGCCACATTCTACTGAGAAAATATTTCTGTTTTCAGCCACTGTAAAAATGACTTACACAAGCAGTAAGACAATAATAAAATGCATTTCTTATCAGCAAACAATATCAAGAAGTACACATAAAACTACTTCTAATGATTTCAAATTAAATGATTTGTGGTGGAATCAGATTTGTCTTATGAGAAGGAGTTTTGTATTATACAAAATTATGGATGATTTTAACATCTATATCTAATCATCTGTCATCAACTGTAATGACTCCTATAATAAACATGATGTCTTGACAAAAACCACATTAAGCCATGGGTTAAGTGGTGAATTTAACTGGAATTAAATAAGAACTTGCATATAAGTGACAGCAATATCAACCAGTTTGAAAGTTATTCATGAAAACCTTTGTTGACAAGTTATTGAAACATTGAGCCTGTGTACAAAGTACACCAGGATCATCAATTATGATTAATTTTATAAAAGCAATACCTCATAGAACAAGAATTTATGACAATATTTTATAGTAAAAGGGGCAATGATTATGAAACTATTTTGTGTCATACAGATATTCTTTGAAAATCACATAATTATTAAATTTTAAAGAGCATAAAACAGTTGTATCATCAATGTATCATTTCAAATTTTAAATTACTTAGCATAATTTATTTAACTTTGTCTTTTAAAATTTCTACTTCCTGAATATATGTATGTTGTATATAATATATGCTGTCAATTAATTTATAGCATATAGAAATCTACTTTTATGTTTAGGATGTTATGTTCAGAGAAGCCTGGGAATTATTTATAATAATAATTAATAACTATAATAATTATTATTATAATTAATAATTTAAAAATTACCAAAAGTTGTCAGAAGGAAGGTAAGAGGATAGCTTAAAGTAATATGAGGGAAAACAATCATCTATTAATTCAAAGATGTCTAGAATTCCTATAGTACAACCAATCAATGAACACTCTCCTACCCAGTGTGATCAAGCCAATGTCCAGAGAGAACCGCAGCATGTTGCAGGGCCAGAAATTAAGAGTACATTTCTCTCCTGGTCATGCTAGGGCAATAGCCTCAGTGCCTTAACAACTCCCACCGAAATATGGATTCCCAGAGCCCCAACACATCTGTCTCCAGAGTGATTCACAGCTTTAGAAAAGAAGTAGAAGATAGTATATATATATATTCATATACAGAGTATTGCAGAGAGTGAAAAGCTGATTTATAATTTTTATTATCCCCTCGAACATATTGTTCTTCATATTGTATCTTTAGAACAGGTAAGTGGAAACATCATAGAGAACTAATTTACTAGAGGTTTAATATACTGAACATGGTATTTTAATTAATTTTGTGTTGGCTGGAAGGAATATGTTGTGGCTTTTGAGATACCAAATTCTCTCTCACTGGGAGATCATATTACTATTTCACAGTGACATACAGCCAGGAATTTTTATACAGATTTAAAGAATATATGTTCTCGGGGCACCTGGGTGGCCCAGTGGGTTAAAGCCTCTGCCTTTGGCTCAGGTCATGATCCCAGGGTCCTGCGATCCAGCCCCACATCCTGCTCTCTGCTCAGCAGGAAGCCTGCTTCCTCCTCTCTCTCTGCCTGCCTCTCTGCCTACTTGTAATCTCTGTCTGTCAAATAAATAAATACAAAAAATCTTTTAAAAAAAAGAATATATGTTCTCAACATGATATTGACATGATACTGACAAGTAAAACTTGTCAGTAGATGGTTAGTGATTAAAAATGATGACAAAATTAAGAAAAGCAAATTGTGAGCAACTCATTAACTCAGACTACATTGAAAACAATGTGATAGCTAAAAACTCAATGTTTTCTTTTAATCATTTCAGGTGCTGGAAGGACATGTAAATAAGCACATCATAATGAGAGCTAGAGAAGGAGCAGGCAAGGGAGAATTAATGACCAGAACTAGATAGCTAGAAAAATCTCTGTATAAAACTGACCATTACACCACAAATACAAATGGAAATCGTAAAGAAGTCCTGGGGCACCTGGATGGCTAAGTTAGTTAAGCATTCAACTCTTGATTTCAGCTTAGGATCTCCAGGTTGTGAAATTGAGCCCCACATTAAGCCCCACACTGGGCTCTGTGCTACATGGGGAGTCTGCTTTGATTCTACCACCCCTCCCTCCCCCTTGGCCCTCTCTCATAAATAAATAAATAAATAAATAAATAAATAAATAAATAAATTTTTAAAAAGGGAGAAGTCCCTACAAAATGTTCATATTCAAGGGAATGAACGGAAGTGTGAATAATTCAGGAATCTCAATTATGAGTACTTAAAATAGTATGGAAAATAGTAAACTTCTTTAACAAAAATGGCAAGCTTCCAAATACATAAGATAGTCAAAAATATAGAGAAAATAGGAGACATTAAGAAATTTAAACTTGGGGTACTGGGTAGCTCAGTCAGTTAAGCATATGCCTTTGGCTCAGGTCATGATCCTGGGGTCCTGGAATTTTGCTCTGTGGGGGGGCTTACTTCTCCTTCTCTTTCTGCCTCCCACTCCCCCTGCTTGTGCTCAGTCTCTCTGTCAAATAAATCAATAAAATCTTTAAAATATAAATTTAAACCTAAGTTGGATCAGATATGCAGTATGTCAACTATCTCATAGTGAAATATATTTGAGTAAAAGCATCTGGATAGTACTTGAAAACTGTTTAAAACAATGAATCTAACATATTAACAATAATTTTAACTTAAAACCAAAAAATGTATAGGAGTTTGAGTTTATTGAATATAATTCATACACTCTGAAATTTACCAATTTACCAAATGTATACTTTAAGTATACATTTCAATGATTGTTATTATATTCACATATTTATGCATCCATCACCATAATCTTACTATAAGTCATTTCATCACCACATGAAGAAAACTCTGCCCACTTACACTCACTCCCCAGCTCAAGGTGACCACTAATGCACATTCTGTTTCTATAGATTTGTGTTCACCAGATATTTCACATAAATAAAATAATACATGTGGCCTTTTGTGTCTTGCTCCTTTTACTTAGTATAATGTTTTTGAGATCCTTCAGTACTTTACCATAAGTATGCATAAATTTTGAGAAACATAAAATCAGTAAAAATTGAAATTTTTATTTTTTCTTAAAGTCTTAATGTGCTGACAATGAAAGAAAAAAATATTTACTTGACTCAATTATATATTTTTAAAGTTTTTATTCAAATTCCAGTTAGTTAACATACAGTGTAATATAAGTCTCAGCAATTCAACACTTCCACACAACATCAGGTACTCAATAAGACAAGTGCAATCCTTAATCCTCATCACCAATGTAACCCAACTTCTAACCACCTCCCTTCTTGTAACCCTCAGTTTGCTATAGTTAAGTGACTCACTTGTTTTTAGATTAAGTAACATATATTATATACATGTAAGGAAGAGCAGAAATGCTCATATCCAACTAAATAAAACAAGTCTTGGCTTGTTCCTTTCTTAGTGTGGATTTATATAGAGAATTCTCTGGATTGTAATCTTGGATTTAGATGAATGATTCAGATTCAGTGCATGCCATCTTTCTGTGCCAGAAATCTTACACATTCTGTGTCAGAATCTTACATACACCATCTCACCTAATACCACATATCTTTAGGGTGGTCCTACATCTAAGATATGGGAAATTTATTTAATTATGTGGACCTAGACTTTTCATTTACTAAATAAGATGTAAGAAACTATCTAATATATAATTATTTTTCCTTCAATTTCCTCAAAATCACATCATAAATTGAGTAAAAGTAATTATATAAAATGAGCAATTGCTTATTGAAGAGGAAGAAAGTTTTCTTCACTAATAGAATTTCTGTCTATATTATTTCTTTCCTTTCATTTATATTGCTTTTGTTCACTCATAATATAAGAACAGGTATATTAAGTGTAGAACTAAAGAAACAGTTTTAGAAACTTGCTTGGGAAAGGAAGGAGAGGAATAAGAGGAACAAATGTTGGAAAAGCTATTGACATAAATAAATGCCAGCTTTCCCTCTAAATTAAAATGAAAAGGCAAAATAAAGCTGTAATGTAGGCTCTGTTAATACTAATTGCATTATGCTTAACTGTATTCATTTCATATCCAACTTTTTCTGTTGTCTTTATATCATGGGGCATGAAATTCTATGTAGCAAATGTATTCATTCCAAAATTGTAACTGGCATATTCATTTCATCTAAGAATCATCAAGACTTGCATTTCTCCAAAGTGCATGTAATCATTACAATTACTTTCACAAAGGTCTCCAAAGCAAAATTCCTGCTCACTCACCTGATAATCATAAAACAGAGAACTTCATAAAGGGTGTGCTTGGTGGCTGTCCTCTGTGTGCTCTTCCAGACCATCATCATTCACCATCTACTCTATCTACTCCTGGATGTTGACCAACAAGAATATCACTTTCATCTTAATTTTCATTAATTTGTATGCATTTTCCAGTTCTTAAAAAATATCTAAGATAGGAAAGCAATTGAGGGAATTAAGGCTGGATAATGTGGTAGGACATTTTGACAAGGGCCTGAGTAGAAATAAAGACAAGGAGAAAGGTACAGGTCATTGGATAAAAGAGAACTTCCTATCCACTTTCTTATCTGTATTCAGTCCCTTTTCTAAATGTATCACTCCTCCTACTCACAGCTTTAATATTTTCTTCCTATAAATCCTCACATATGCTCTAAGTCTTCTCCTTTTTGTTTACTGACCATGAGGATTATGTTTATTTTTAAGTGTTTTGAAGACAATAACAAGTGAGCCTGAAGCTGTAGCTGGAAGTGTCACTTGGAATTGGCCTCCATTCTTTTAAAATTCTTATGTTGTGTCACATACAACATGTACTCACTTAAATATTTTTATTTGGTTTATTCCTACTTTTTGTCTGATAATTGTCTCTTGAAGCGGGGCAGTGATTTATTCTGTATAAGAATATACAGTGTAGGGGCACCTGGGTGGCTCAGTGGGTTAATGCCTCTGCCTTCGGCTCAGGTCATGATCCCAGGGTCCTAGGATCTAGTCCCACATCGGGTTCTCTGCTCAGCAGGGAGCCTGCCTCCCCCTCTCTCTCTGCCTCTCTGCCTACTTGTGATTTCTGTCTGTCAAATAAATAAATAAAATCTTAAAAAAAAAGAAAATACAGTGTAATTAATTAACTTTAACATAGAAGGATTCCAATATACCTGTTGAAGCATATTTCCTAAGGAATTCATATGGAACATATGAATTCAATCAATACTTGATAACTTGACCATAAATATATATTAATTTTGGAGGCAATATGTATATTAATATGGACCCGATTCATGATCAGACTGACTGGACTTGAATACAGGTTCGACCCTTGTTAGCTGCGTTCCTGTGTCATTAAAGACTTCTATACTATAGTTTCCTTATATGCAAAATGAGGATAATAATACTCCCCTCTCGTGATTGTTATGAGCACTGAATGCGTTAATGTATGTGAAACACTTAGGACAGAGTTTAGCACATAGTAATTACTTAATAGTTATTGATCATTTAATCACTCTAGATCCTATGAATAATGTCTAAAAAGCCAAGTAAAGACTCTTTAGTATAATATGTTAAAACCAAAATAAAATTTATATTAGGGTTGGATCATCTCATTATTTACTTCTTTATTCTTTATTTACACACAATGCACACATTCCTCACTTTAAACAATAGTAATACAGGAATTGAGAAAAGAAGTTCATAAAGATCTAAAGATGAGTCAATTTTTGTGAAATTCTCAGTACACTATACAACAGGAACTAAAAAGCAAATTATTTTTAATGAACTAAAAGACTTTCTTCCTTGTATAAATTAGCTCCTATGTTGTGTGTGTGTATATGTATGTGTATGCACATGTACATTTTCTTTATTTTAGAAATTACTGAATGATCAATAAATGACTTCAGTAGTGTAGGACAATACTATTTCCTAATCTTCCAAATTCTATATTCCTTATATATTGTTGTAACATGATCTCATAGGTGACAGCAATTGTGATAATAAAAGGCAAATATCTATTTACCTATTTTTTCTAAGTGAGCAAATTAGTGACAGTCAAGGTCAATTGATAAAAAAAATCATTTGAGCGAATAAAACAATAGAAAATAAAACCTCTACTCCATCAATGCTTTTTAATTGCTGCATACCTATAAAATATTGTTTCAAAGTGATGTGATCAATAAAATAATTTCAAATTATAGGTGGTGATGCTGAGATATTTAAAATTATATATCATATGGTTGCACTTACTTGTGGAGCATAAGAAATAACATGGAGGACATTAGGAAAAGGAAAGGAAAAGTGAATTGGGGAAAATTGAAGAAGGAGACAAACGATGAGAGGCTGTGGACTCTGGGAAACAAACTGAGGGTTTTGGAAGGGAGGCAGGTGGGGGATGAGTAAGCCTGGTGGTGGGTATTAAGGAGGGCACGTATTGTATGGAGCACTGAGTGTGGTGCAAAACCAATGAATCTTGGAACACTGAAAAAATAACATAAAATTTTCAAAAATAAAAGTAAATAAAATAAAATACTTGATGTTTACACAAAAAAGAAAATTTAAAAAAGATAAAAATATAAAATTAAATATTCTCACATCACCAATTATTATTATCAAGTAGAAATAGGTAAACATCAGTGTTAATTGTGGCTTTATTTTTTTTCATTCTTTTTTTTTCTTTTTCCTTAAGTGGAACCTAACACAGGGATTGAACTCATGACCCTGAGATCAAGACCTGAACTTCAATCACGACCTGAGGTGAAATCAAGAGCTGGACACTTAACAAGTTGAGCCACCCAGGCACCCCTTTATTTTCTTTGTATTAAAGAACTTCTAGAACCTTTTTGAATCAAGTAAATGGATATTAAAAATGGATCTGTAGTGACTGAGTTTATTTTACTAGGATTTTCTGGACAATGGGAACTTCAGATTTTCTTCTTTGTAATGTTCTCATTAATCTACAGTGCTACTGTGTTGGGAAATATTCTCATTATGGTCATAGTGACAATTAGTTCCAACCTTCATTCTCCCATGTATTTCCTCCTTGGAAACCTCTCTTTCCTGGATATGTGCCTCTCCACTGTCACAACACCCAGAATGATCACAGACTTACTCAATGAACACAAGACCATCTCCATATGGGGCTGCATGACTCAGATGTTCTTTATGCACTTCTTTGGGGGTGCTGAGGCAACTCTTTTGATAGCCATGGCCTTTGATAGATATGTAGCCATATGCAAACCCCTGCACTACAGGACAATCATGAACCAGAGACTGCTGAGTGGATTTGTAATATTTTCATGGACAATTGGGTTTGTACACACCATGAGCCAGATGGTACTAACAGTAAACTTGCCTTTCTGTGGCCCCAATGTCATAGACAATATATTTTGTGACCTTCCCCTTGTGATTAAGCTTGCTTGTATGGACACATACACCCTGGAATTCTTTGTCATTGCTGACAGTGGGCTGCTCTCATTCATCTGTTTCATCCTCCTCCTTGTCTCCTACACTGTCATCCTGATCACTGTACAACAAAGATCATCCGCCGGGCTCTCCAAGGCTCTGTCTACACTGTCTGCTCACATCATTGTGGTCACTCTGTTCTTTGGACCTTGTATCTTTATCTATGCCTGGCCATTCAACAGTTTTGCAGGCAATAAAGTCCTTGCTGTATTTTACACTGTTATCACACCCTTACTGAATCCTATTATTTATACTCTGAGAAATCAGAAAATGCAAAGGGACATGAGAAAATTATGGTTCCAACATGTTATCTCTACACAGAACTTCTAGATTTGAGCACTATATAATTAACACAACTTTCAAATACTGTGCTAACAGAAGTTGAATAGGTTATATATAATATATGCTTTCATTCTTTGAGTGACCAGTGCAGAAACATAACCTGTGCAGAATATCATAAAATATTTTAATTCACATTTACTGCTGCTAAAATACATAGTGATAATGACCCACCTACAGTAAAATAGACATTTGAAATCACTGAGCACTTTTTGATAGATATTCAATATATATTTGTTAGTGAAGAAATAAATATTTAAAATATGGTGAATACTAATAGGGATAATTTTAATAGATATGATGTGTTAATGACATTCATAAATTTATACTATCTTTAAATGAGGTACCAGTACAAACCATGAGTGAAATAATCTGAACAACAATGAGAAAGATATGATTCTAATCTCTTGATCCAATGAGACAAAAAA
Source organism: Mellivora capensis (assembly GCA_004024625.1). Lineage (NCBI taxonomy): Eukaryota > Metazoa > Chordata > Mammalia > Carnivora > Mustelidae > Mellivora > Mellivora capensis. The sequence continues at coordinate 2,535 of PISX010032700.1, read as the reverse complement.
ATAATAAAAAATAATTAAATTTGACAGTAGAGTGAATATAAAAAGCTAAAGAGAATATTAAGTTACCAGAGAGAAGGAACCAATGCAAGAACAATTTCAGTAGAACTAAAAAGGTAGCCTTGAAACCAAATGCTCCAAGAAATATCGTAAGTATGTGCAGTTGCCTTTCAAACCTCAATAAATAAAAGTAGAAGCATATTTCTTGATTTTAGGTACTGTATCATGTAACTTTTCTCCCAAGTGCTTTACATGCACTACCCTTAAATTTGCCTCTGGTAAATTTATAATCCTTATTTTAATTATCAGTTGAATCTGATTTAGTTGTGAGTGTTGAGGAAGGAGCAGTGCATGCTAAATTGGGAATCCCATACATATTGATGGGTAATATTAAGTATTCTTTCCTAATTCAAGACTCCAAGGTTTCTTGTTTCCTCTAGGCAACAGCCTTCTAACTGTCCCTTAAGCACTGTATAAGTTCTTTCCTCCATTGAATGCATTCTCTACAAGCACCCAGAGTGGTGTGATTAAAATGTAATTCTCAATGTTTCTTTCCTGGCTAAAACTATTTTGTGGCATTAAGACACAGGTTCATATCCTTCAGTGGCTATCAAAACCCATCCTGCCTCTGGAATTTATCTCTAATGTATCTTTATCTCTAATTTTTCTTTCATAATGTTCCATCACAGTGACTTTCTTTCAAATTCTCTGAAGTGTCAGGTGTCTTAATTTAGGACTATTTCCAGGCTGTTTCCTTCACATAGAATGACCTTCCTTCACTTTTACACCTAGCTAACTTCCTCCTAGAGTATAGAACCTGGAAAAATACCACATTTAAAAAATTTATTTTAAAGATTTATTTATTTATTTATTTATTTATTACTTATTTGGGGGGGGGTGAGGGACAGAGGGATAATAACGGCAAGAATCCCAGGCAAACTCCATGCTGAGCATAGAGTTCAATGCAGGGCTCAATTCCATCACCCTGAGATCATGACCTGAGCCAAAATCAAGAGTTGGAAGCTTAATGACAGAGCCACCCACACACCCCCAAAATCAATTAAATATTTTAAAAGAAGGTAAATAAATCACATTTGAGGTCCAGTATGAAACTTCAGCTCTATTCCAGAAGGGTAAACCAGCACTGAACCAGTGCCCACTTTAAGAACATCTACAGAATACTGTTGCCTAGAGATCCTACAAATTTGGGAAAGTACTGTCATTTGGGCTTTGTGCCCTAAGCGGGATGGAGATTGCCTGGAGGCCATGCTCAGTGCACAGTCTGAGAAATAAGAGAGAGAGAGAGAGAGAGAGATTGAGAGAGAGAGAGAGAAAGAGATAGATTATTAGAAGAAAGACTATGTAGGAGAAGCAGGCAGCAAGAAAAAACTGTTATCCAAATTGGATTCAGAATGTAGATGAAAATAAATGGGTCCTTCACAACGGTTGGGCTTGTCATCATATTCTTTGTCTATTCCCACACACAAGTGTGAGAATTTTCTTTTAACTTGCTACTTAAGGGTATACACTCAGGTATTTGGCAAAAGTAAACACAAGTACTTGGTGAAAAAAAAATTGTTACTTGAAAACAAGTTACACTGAACTCTCAGAGAAAGGTTTTACAAATAAAAACTCATAATCAAAAATCACAAGACAAACAAAAACATCCCAGAAAATGGGACAGTCAGGAGAAAGTGAAAAGACAATGCATGAAATGGGAGGAAAAAATATTTATAAGTCATGGATCTCATAAGGGACATGGGTACAGAATATATACAGAACTATTACAATTCCAGAATTGAAAGACAAATGCTTGGAAAATGGGAAAAAGATCTAAGTAAAAAAGTCTTCACAGAAGATATACAAATGGGCAATAAGCACATAAAAAATGCTCAAAATCATTAGTCACTAGGGATATACAAATGAAAATCACAGTAATATATCACTTCATAACCACTAGGATGGCTATAATTACAAAAGATAGATGGGAACACAGAGAAGTTGGAAAACTCATACACTGCTGGTGGAAAATTAAAATGGCGTAACCACTTTGGGGAAAATTCTAGAAGTTCATCTAAGTGTTAAACATATAGTTACCATGTGACCTAGCAATTTCACTCCAAATATGTATACAACAGAAATGAAAACACGTGCCCACACGAAGACTGAACACGAATGGTTACAGCAGTTACAGTCATGGTTACTTTATTCACAAAAGTAAAAAATTAAAAAAAAGGAACCCAGAATTCATCAACTAATGAGTGGATAAACCAAAGGTGGTATAGCTATACAATGGAATATTATTTGGCAATAAAAAGGAATCAAGTACTGACAGATGTTTTGTTTCCTTTGCCTTTGGAGACATATCTTGAAAGAAGTTGCTGTGGCTGATATCAAAGAGGTTACTGCCTATGTTCTCCTCTAGGATTCTGATGGATTCCTGTCTCACATTGAGGTCCTTTATCCATTTCGAGTTTATCTTTGTGTACGGTGTAAGAGAATGGTCGAGTTTCATTCTTCTACATATAACTGTCCAAT
>PISX010032699.1:0-15922 GCA_004024625.1 Mellivora capensis | reverse complement strand
GGTCTTTTCTGGTTCCATATAAATTTTAGGATTATTTGTTCCATTTCTTTGAAAAAAATGGGTGGGATTTTGATAGGGATTGCATTAAATGTGTAGATTGCTTTAGGTAGCATAGACATTTTCACAATATTTGTTCTTCCAATCCAGGAGCATGGAACATTTTTCCATTTCTTTGTGTCTTCCTCAATTTCTTTCATTAAATATTTGTATTTTCTATTATTATGCATCTTATTTCATTTTTAATATTGTTAGGTTGTACCTCCTTATATGTTAAATATATTCTTCTTATGATATATAATATATTATTATAATATAGATGATATATATCATAAGAAGACTATCATATATATATTTTATACATATAAAATATATATCATTTTATTTACATATCATATATATATACATGTACTTAATTCCCAAATTTTATTATTTCATTCCTTCTGTTTTTCTAGATTTATTCTATTATTTTCCCCCTCATGTTTACTGTTGACTGATAAGCTCAATAATTTTCAGCCTTTCTTCTTTTCTAATATTATCCTTTATAGTTATATGCCAATCACATGCCATGTTTCCTAGAAGTAGAGCCTGAGAAGGGGATTCTTGTGCATATGATTTATTGAGAGAGGAGAGGGCTTTCAGAATAAGGGAGCTCAGGGAAGCTGGATATGGTAGAGGAAGGAGTAAAGCAAGAATATGATCTCAGCTGGAACCCATCCAGGCCTGATCCATGGGGAGCTCTGAAGCATGAATAGACACAGAATTGGTCCCACTTTGAGGCAAGTGGGCTGAACTTTTATACTCTTACCCAATCAATAATTGACTATAGACTGCTGTTAGGAGTGGGAGGGAGGGCAAATCTTCCAGGTGAGACGGCTCCCATCAACAGGGGGCAATTCTCTGTAGAAGGGGCAGCCATGAGCTGCTGACAGGCACATTTACCATTAAGTGTGAAAAAGCATTATGTCTAAAAAACATACATACCTTAATTAAAAAACACTTTATTGCTAAAAATGTTAACCATAATCTGAGCTTTCAGTGAGTCATAATCTTTGCTGGTGGAGGGTCTTGCCTCGGTAAATGGCCACTGACTGATGAGGATGGTAGTTACTGACATTTGGAGTGGGTGTGGCAATTTCTTTCTATTTTTATTGAAGTACAGTTGACATACAATGTTGTATTTGTTTCAGGTGTTCAACATAGTGATATGACATTTTATACATTACTCTATGCTCACCGTAATAAGTGTAGGCAATTTCTTAAAATAAGACAACATTGAAGTTTGCTACTTGATTGACTCTTCCTTTTATGAACGTCATGTGCCATGTTTTTTGATACATTTCACACACAATAGAACTTCTTTCAAAATTGGAGTCAATCCTCTCAAACCCAGCTGCTGCTTTATCAACTAAGTTTATGTAATATTGTAAGTTCTTTGCTGTCATTTCAACAATCTTCACAGCATCTTCACCAGGAGTAGATTCCATCTCGCGAAACCACTTTCTTTGTTCATCTGTAAGAAGCAACTCTTCATCCATTAAAATTTTATCATGAGATGGCAGCAATTCAGTCACATCTCCAGGTTTCACTTCTAATTCTAGTTCTCTAGCTAGTTTTACTACCTCTGCAGCTACTTTCTCCACTGAAGTCTTGAGTCCCTCAAAGTTGTCCATAATGGTTGGAATCAACTTCTTCCTAACTTCCATTAGCGTTGATATTTTGACCTCTTCCTATGAATCATGAATGTTCTTAATGGTATCTTGAATGGTAAATCCTTCCCAGAATGTTTTCAATTTACTTTGTCCGGATACATCAGATCAATCCTTATCTATGGTGGTTATGGTCTTACAAAATGTATTTCTTTTTTTCCTTTTTTTTAGAGAAAGAGAGAGAGAGCAAGTGGCGGGGGGCCGAGGGAGAGTGAAAGAATCTTAAGAAGACTCCATGCTGAGCTCAGAGACCAATGTGGGGCTTGATCTCACAAACCTAAGATTATGACCTTAGCCAAAATCAAGAGTCAGATGCTTAACGAACTGAGCCACCCAGGCGCCCCCAAAATGTATTTCTTAAATCTAAGACTTAAAAGTCAAAATTACTCCCCAGTCTATGGACTGCAGAAGGATGCTGTGTTAGCAGGCATGAAAACAACATAAATCTTGAGTATCTCCATCAGAGTTCTTGGGGGACCAGGTGCATTTTCAATGAGCAGTAATATTTTGAAAGATATATATATACATATATATATCTTTCAAAAAAGAAAAAAATATATATTTTCTTTTTTCCCCTTAACAGTGGTTCTCAACAGTTGGCTTAAAATATCCAGTGTACCATGTCATAAACAGATTTGTTGTCATCCAGGCTTTGATATTCCATTTATAGAGCATAGGCAGAGTAGATTTAGCATAATTCTTAAAGGCCCTAGGATTTTGGGGATGTTCATGACTATTGGCTTTAACTTCAAGCCACCTGATGTATCAGCCTGTAACAAGAGAGTCAGCCGGTCCTTTGAAACTTGGAAGCCAGGCATTGCCTTCTCTTCTTCAGCTATGAAAGTCCTAGATGGCATCTTCTTCCGCAGAAGGCTGTTTAATCTACATTGAAAGTCTGGTGTTTAGTGTAGCCACCTTCATTCTTAGCTAGGTCTTCTGGGTAACTTGCAACAGCTTCTACATCTGCACCTGACATATCACCTTGCACTTCGATGTTGTCGGGATGCTTTTTTCTTAAACCTCATGAACCAACCTCTGCTAGTTTCATTCTTTTCTTCTGCTGCTTTCTTACCTCTTTCAGCCTTCACAGAATTGAAGAGAGTCAGGGCCTTGCCCTGGAGTAGGCTTCAGCTTCAGGAATGTTGGGGCTATTTTGATTTTCTATATGGACCACTCAAATGTTCTTCATATCAGCACCAAGGCTGTTTCATTTTCTGATCATTTGTGTGTCACTGGAGGTAGCACTTTTAATTTCCTTTGGGAACTTTTCTTTTGTGCTCAGGTCTTGGCTAACTCTTTGGCACAAGTGACCTAGCTTCCAGCTTATCTTGGCTCTTGACCTGCCTTCCTCACTGAGCTTAATCATTTCTGGTTTTTGATTTAAAATGAAAGATGTGCTATTCTTCCTTTCACTTGAGCACTTGGAGGCCATCTCAGAGTTAGTAATTGGCCTACTTTCAACATTGTTGTGTTTCAGGGAATAGGGAGGCCTGAGGAGAGGAAAAGAGATAGGGGAATGACTAGTGGGTGGAACAGTCAGAACACACAACATTTATTAAGCTTGTTGTCTTATGTGGGGCATGGTGTGTGGTGTTCCTAAACAGTTACAATAGTTAACATCAAAGAGAACTGATCATATCATATCATTGTATTACATTACACATATGATAATTAAAAAGTTTGAGATACTGCAGGAATTACCAAAATGTGACATAGAGACATGAAGTAAGCAAATGTTGGGAAAATGGTGCTGATAGACTACCTTCAATTTTTAAAAGACACAATATCTATGAAGTGCAATTAAACGAAGTCTGCCTGTACATGATATTGGAGGGATTTCTGTAATTTTATTTTTTCTCACAAAACAACAAGGAGGGACTTCATGAAATAAAATAAAGATACCCATAAGTAGGTAAAGCCATGTCATGGCCCAAAAGCTTGCCTGTCATTCACCATGCAATGCAACTCAAAGCAGGAGAAAATCCCAAACCCCTCAAACTGAACAAAAGACATTTCAAAAACAAGAGGCTGATGTGACGGGTGGATCATGTGGGAGCTATTACTGAAGCTCTGAAAATCAGTTTCCCCGAAGCTTTTTGCTGATTTTGAACAGAAGCAGTTTAATTTCTAGTGATGTGATTCAATCAGGGAAAAATGAAACTGTGATTTTAGGCAAGTAGGGAATGATGACAATATCACACATTCTTTAAAAACCTCAAAATCATACTGTCCATTCTAAAAGCACTAAAGAAATTAATATCATAAGCACAGGTTTCCAAAATAAGGTAATCACTTTGATGATATATGTAGCTGCCACTAACCCCAAAGAGGCCATAATATTTAATGGGAATAAGGTGTTCATATTTTAATTTTCAAACCAGAATACTTATGAGAGTAAAAGAGGGGGTGTGGATACAGAGAGGGTAAGGATAATAGAGACTGTCCCAAGTAAATTGGGTCACCCTGATTTTAAATTATAAAGCAATTTCTGAGAGTGGTATTTTCCCTAAAGATGTTATTGTGACTGCATACCATAATGGATGGATTCTGGCTGAACCAATGGAGGATTACCCAGTAGGCATTTAGAATAGACCTCAGGAGCCATTGGCAACCAGTTTACCCAGTACAATACTTTCTTTTAAAAAAGTAATTAAAAAAAAAGATTTTATTTATTTATTTGACAGAGAGAGACACAGTGTGAGAGGGAACACAAGTAGAGAGAGAGGGAGAAGCAGGCTTCCTCCCGAGCAGAGAGCCTGATGCAGGGCTCAACCCCAGGACGCTGGGATCATGACCCCCGCCAAAGGTAGTCACTTAATGACTGAGCCACCCAGGCGCCCCATGCATTACTCTTGATACATGTTTTGGGAATTTATTTGAACAGTGAGCTAATAAGCTCAAGAGACAAAAAGAGGGAAAATACAAAGAGAGGGCCAGAGAGTGAGAGTACACAGTGAGAAGTTCTAATATATATTTAATCAAAGTTCCAGAAGTTGAAGAGCAAGAGAGACAAGGACAGAGGCAATGCTTGAAGAGATAATAGCTGAAAAGTTTCTGAAACAACTGAAAGATACCAACCCACAGATTCAAGAAGCTAAATTCTAGACTTTACATGAAAAGAAATCTACACCTAGCTACAGAGGGCCAAAGACACAGAGAAAAATCTAAAGAGCAGCCAAAGAAGGCAGAAAAGGACATAAATTTTAGTTAGCTGGTAATGGAAATGAGAAGAAAGTGAAACAGTATTTTCACTGTGTTGGGGGAAAAAATATCCATGTAATTCTATACCCAGCTAAAACATCTTTTAAGAAAGGTGAAATAAAGGCATTTCCATTAAATGTAAAGTCTAAATTCTGAGTTTATCCCCAGCCAAACTTTACTAACAATTGTTGGGTAAGTGCTTTAGGTAGAAGGAAAATGAACTCAGATGAAAGGGCTGAGAAGCAAAAAATAGGCAAAGAGCAAAAGAAAGGAAGAAAGAAAGAAAAGTAAACGAGCTTTAGTATTTTTCCACTATATTCACTTCCCAACACCAGACACATTCCCTTTTCATGGCTTTGCCATGAAATTCTCAATTCTCAAGAGCTTCTGAGTGGAAAATAAAGCCCTGCTACCAAATGCTTTAGGAGATTGAGAAAAAGTAATTTCAATGTCAGAGTATTTGGTACTGTTAGAAAGACCATGACTACCTTTATTTTGAAATATGTGATGGAAGCCATGAGAGAAAAATATGGCTTAAAGGAAACACATGATGGGATCATTTCAAGGCTCTTCTCCTGATCAAAAAGTGGAATATAAAGAGAAGTCTCAATTCAATGATAAAACAAACAACCCGGTAAAAAATGGGCAAGGATTTGAACAGATGCTTCACAAAAGAAGATATACAGGTGACAAAAAAGCACATGACAAGATGCTCAACATCATTAGCCATTGTGGAAAAGTAGATTAAAACTACTATTGAGATGTTATGATGCTACAGTCATATGATCCAGTGATCCAACTTCTAAGCATTTATCCAAATGAAATAAAAACTTATGTCCACACGTAAATCTATATGCAAATGTTTATAGCAGTTTTATTCATAGTCTCATAGTAAGTAATAACCCATATGTCCTTAAGCTAGTGAACAATAAAATCTGGTATATCCATTTAATGGAATACTTCTCAGCAATAAAAAGGAATGAAGTACTAATATACACAACATAGATGAATTTCAGATGCATTAGGCTAAGTGAAAGAAGCCAGACTCAAAAGGCTACATACTGTGTGATTCCATTTATTCCAGAAAAGGCAAAATTGTGGGGACAGAAAACAAATGGTTTTCAGAGGCTGGAGAATGGGGAGGGATTAACTATCAAGGGGCATGAGGGAATATTTTGGGGTAATAGAACTGTTTTATATATCAACTCTGGTGCCAATAACATAACTCACATATTTCTCAAAACTTGCAGAACTGTATCCTAACAAGGGTAAGCATTCCTGGATGTATTTTATACCGTAAAAAAAAAAAAAAAAAAAAAAAAAAAAAAAATTGAGACATCCTCAGGGTATTTGACAATCTCACTTTCTTTGACATGGAAGTAGATGTACTCATTACACACTTATGTTCAATCCCCCACCCCCAACACACACCAAAAACATTGGTTGCCGTCATGTCAAATTTCCAGAATCATTTCTCCCAGCCTTCTCTCTCCTTTTTGGCAGATGACTTTTCCACCTACTTTACCAAGAAGGACTGGATTAGGTGAGTACATCTGACCATTCTCTCCTCCTCCTCAAATGTTCTCTCCTTATTCATATGATGAAACAAACAGGCTCTAAACATCTCAGGGCATTTGCATTCTAGTATGGAAAGTAATTTTCAAATTATTAAAAAGTACAGGGGCACCAAGTGTCTCAGTTGGTTAAGCATCGGACTCTTGATCTCAGCTCCGGTCATGATCTCAGGGTCATGAGTTCAAGCCCTGCACTAGGCTCCATGTTGGGCATGGAGCCTACTAAAAAAAGAAAGAAAGAAAGGAAGAAAGAAAGAAAGAAAGATAGAATAAACTCACCAAAAAGTATAGTGATTTGGTGGTATGACCAGACACTGACACCACTTGTTTCGAGACAGTTTGAAGACCAATTAACCATTTAGGTTGAGTGAAAGGAGCCAATCTTAATATTATACTGTTGTATACTATTTGTATACTAATACAATCTATATGCTGTAGGAGTCCCACTACATGACATTCTAAAAGAGGCAAAACCATAGAGACAGTAAAAAGATCAGTGGTTGCCAGGGGCTTGTGGGGAAAGAGAGGGGAAGAAGTTGGAGCACAGGGAATTTTTAGGACAGTGAGACTATTATTCTGTATGATACCACAACGGCGGATATGTGTCATTATACATTTGTCAAACCATAAAACGTACAACACCAAGAGTGAACCTTAATGGAAACTATAGATTTAGTTAATAGTAATGCATCAATATTGGGTCATCAATGAAAACAAATGTACCACATTGAAAACAGTGAAAACAAATGTACCACAATAATGAAAAATGTTCAAAATTGGGACAATTTTGGAAAAAATTGGGAGGAAGGGTGAAAGGGTATATGGAAACTGTATGTTTTGCTCAATTTTTCCTTTAAACCTAAAACTGTTAAAAAGTCCACCAATTTTTAAAAAAGTGATGCAGGAGAGTGAACTTTAGATGTGAAAATTTAGGAATACTTAACCTATTTTATGTTCCTTGATATGTACTTCTTATTTACGCACAAGAATGATAAGCCATAATCCATTGACCCTAAGATAGTTTAAAAAAGTCTTTGAATCAGGTTGCATCTTAAAAGTGATGATAATTTAAAAATTTTTTTTAAAGATTTTATTCATTTATTTGACAGACAGAGATCCAAGTAGGCAGAGAGACAGGCAGAGAGAGAGAGAGGAGGAAGCAGGCCCCCCGATGAGCAGAGAGCCCGATGCAGGGCTCCATCCCAGGACCCTGAGATCATGACCTGAGCCGAAGGCAGAGGCTTTAACCCACTGAGCCACCCAGGCGCCCCTTAAAATTGATGATATTTTAAATTCCAGGAAATATGGTATGACAAAAATAAAGAGGTCTGAAGGAGGTCTTTTAATAAGTATTAAATAAAAATCTAATGCTCAACGTCTCAGGAAATACAAATCAAAACCATGATGAGATACCACCTCATACCTGTCAGAATGGCTAAAATAAACACAGGAAACAGCAGATGTTGGTGAGGATGTGGAGAAAGGGGAACCCTCTTACACCATTGATGAGAATGCAAACTTGTGCAGCCACTCTGGAGTACAGTATAGAGGTTCCTCAAAAAGTTAAAAATAGAGCGGCCCTACAATCTAGCAATTGCACTACTAGGTATTTACCCAAAGGATACAAAAATACAGAAAGGAAGGGGTATATGCAACCTGAAGTTTATAGCAACCTTATCAATAATGGCCAAATTATGGAAAGAGCCCCAGTATCCATTGACTGATGAATGGATAAAGAAGATGTGATCTCTATCTCTATCTATATCATCTATCTTACTCAGCCATCCAAAAGATGAAATCTTGCCATTTGCAATGATATGGATGGAGCTAGAGTGTATGATGCTAAGTGAAATAAGTCAGTCGGAGAAAGACAAATATTATATGATTTCACTTGTATGTGGAATTTAGGAACCAAAACAGATGAATATAGGGGAAGGGGGAAAAAAAAGAGAGGGAAACAAACCATTAGAGAGAGAGAGAGAGGGAGAGAGCGCGAGCAAGTGGGGGAGGGGCAGAGGGAGAGGAAGAGAGAGAATCTTAGCAGACTCCACTTTCAGCTCGGAGTCTGACATGGGGCTGAATCCCATGACCCTGAGATCACAACTGAGCCAAAATCAAGATGCTTAATGGACTGAGCCACTCTGCTGCCCCTATAAGAGACTCTTAAGGATAGAGAGCAAACTGAGGGTTGATGGAGGGAGGTGGGTGGGTGATGGGCTATATGGGCGATGGATATTAAGGAGGGTACATGTTATGAGCAATGGGTGTTATATGTAAGTGACGAATAACTAAAAAATAATAAAAATAGATTAGGAGAAATAAAAATCTAAGATTAGAAAGTGTTGCATCATAGTTTGTCAGTGTTTTTCTTTTTAAGTGGGGCTTAAAATAATTGCGTTTTACAATGGGTGGTGTCTCAGGTTAGATGAGATATAGATTAAGTGAGCACTATAAAAATCGGCTAGGTGATGTATATTTAATTTATCTATTGTTGCCTCTGATGGTGGGCGTTAAAAGGAGATTACAATTTGAATTCTAGTGCTTTATTTCTTGCATTTGAAAATGACAAAGCAACTGACATGAAATGTTAACAAAGATAAATCTGAGAACTAGGAGCATGGCGTTACGTCTTTTTTGGCTATTTTATTTTATATATTTAAAAATTTTATACAGCATAACAAATAGCTGAAAAAAAATCAAAGAACGCTTCAGAAACCTTCTCAGAGCTGGCCAACTGCCAATTTATTTGTTGGGGAGTTTTCTCGGGGCATTGGGGGATGGCAGAAATGGAGGGAAGAAATTGTCAGCAGGCAGACACCAAAAGACAAATATTCCACTTATATGAGGTACCTACCATAGTCAAATTCATAGAGACAGAAAGAATAGTGGTTACCACTGGCTGAGCATGGTGGGGGAATAATATTAAATAATATTATTTAATGGGTATAGAGTTGCAGTTTGGAATGATGGAAAAGTTCTGAAAATGAATAGTGGTGATGGTTGCACAACACTGGGAACATACTTAAAACCACCAAATGGTACACTTAAAGATGGTGAATTTTCTGCTATATACCCCCTCCCCCAACCTGGGTAGGGGAAAACAAGAGTTTTGTTTGGGCATGTTGAGATGCTAAAGGTAGTTGGATAAAATCCAAGCTCAGGGGAGTGAGTGACCATGAGCTGTAGACACAGACTCAGCAGACAGCATGCTGAAGCCACAAGGCTAGAGAAAGGGGAGGGGAGGCTAAAGAAAGGGGAGGGGAGACCAGGGCCCTCCAACCCTCTGAGGAGTGGGTCCAAAGAAGCCGTGAGCAGAAGGTCTTCCCAGTAAGAGGCAGCAGTCAGTGGTCTCAAAGGTTTCTGAGAGACTGACTGAGGTGAGGCCTGGGATTTGGTAATGTGGGAGTGCTGGGTTCCAGTGGAGTACTAAGTACTAAGTATTAAGTACTAAGTAAGGGAGGGAGACTCAAGTGGGTTAGGAAGGAGAAGTGGCAATGGGAACTATCCCCAATATTTTGAAGAAATTTTGCTGTGAATATTAGGGGAGGAAGGTGGGGGATAGCTAAAGGCAGATGAGGTGGCCTAGGGTAGCTCACCCCTTTTTTTTAAAAAATTGTATTTATTTTAGAGAGAGAGAGTGAGATAAGGGAGAGGGGCAAAGGGAGAGGGAGAGAATCTCAAGCTGACTCTGCTAAGTATGGAGCCTGACGCTGGGCTTGATCTCATGACACCGAGATCACGACCAGAGCCGAAACCAAGAGTTGGACGTTCAACCCACTGAGCCACCCTGAGCCCCCATTTTTTGTTTTTTGTTTTTTGAAGATTTTATTTATTTATTTGACAGAGAGAGATCACAAGTAGGCAGAGAGGCAGGCAGAGAGAGAGGAGGAAGCAGGTTCCCTGCCGAGCAGAGAGCCTGATGCGGGGCTCGATCCGAGGACCCTGAGATCACGACCTGAGCCGAAGGCAGAGGCTTAACGCACTGAGCCACCCAGGCGCCTCCAAGCCCCCGTTTTTAATAGATGAGAGATTCCAGAAAATGTTTGTATGCTTATGGGAATGATCCACTCTTCCCATTAGAGAGGGGGCGAGGAAAAGCATAGGAGAGGAGAGAGAATCGAAGGAGGAGGGACATGGTCGGTGCGAATGGCCTGAAGTGGGAGCAGACACTCCATTCCTAAGGAGCATGGGTGAGAGAGTGGGTGGTGGGGCTGAAGTTTGGTGGTGGGAAGGCGATGGGGTCAGCTTTCTGAGCTGAGCTGGGCTCACGAGGGCCTGCTAGAAGTCTGGGCACAGAGAATTTGTGAACAAGTCGTGGCAGAGGTGGGAAAGGCAACACCCTCCTTCAAGAAGTGCCATGGGTCTACCCGGCAAGGCAGAGTGCCCTGTGGAGCCCTGAGGCCCAGACATCAGTGGAAACCAGTGACAACGAGGTGGAGTGACTTTCCCCGGCAGGGAGCACAGGCAGTTGGGCATCATGCACTTGTGGACTAGCAGCAGGAGCATCGCCTGGAAACCTGTTAAAATGCAAATGACCTGGCCCACCCCCAAATGCAAATGACCACCCCAACCCCACTGAATCAGAAACACTGGGGTGGGGCTCTACCCACCTTTGTACCCACCTGTGTTTTTCACAAGCTTTCCAGGTGATTCTGAGAGTTTGAGAAGCTCAGAACTAGCGTAAAGGAGCCAAGGGGATGTGGGGATGACCTGCCTCTTGGAGGTGAAGGTGGGCAGACGTTTCTAGTGCTGTGAGCTCCCTGATGGATCTGGAAGCAAACCCTGGAGACTGACAGGACTGGAAGGCCCTTTAAAGGAACTCTGGGCTTTCTAATGAGTGATTATTTCGCAAGACAAACATCTTTCAAGTATACTTTTTTGGGAGTCTAAATTTGAATATTGAGTTTCCTGTCCACGGTGGTTTGAAAGGACCCCAGACTCTCTCTCCCCAGAACCTTCTTGGGGCCTGCTCCATTTTTCCACATGGCTCCATTGCAGTTTTCAGTTCCGTGGGGAAAACAACGGCCATTCCCCTATGTGTGAGGCCTCTTCCTTTCCTGATGAAATAGAAACAAGGATGAGTCAGCCTCTCCCAACCTCCAGGATCTCCAGTCGTCCCAGTGACTCAGAGGATGGTCTATTTCATGGGTAAGTGCTCCTCCCAGGAAGTTGGCAGCCCTAGCCACCCCCTACCTCAGTCACCCCCTCCCCCCAGGGCTTCCATCAAGACACATCACTAGGGAGACCCAGTGGGGGGTAGGGAAGGCCAAGAAAGGTCAGCCATAAGTGGACCAGGAAAGAGGGTGGGAGCTGAAAGGCTACGATGCAGGAGGCTAAATTTGTTTCTCATTTGGGGGTGACCTTGGATGGATCCATAAAGGGCTCAGTGTTTCTTTTCTTTTTTTTTTTTTTTTTAAGATTTTATTTATTATTTGACAGAGAGATCACAAGTAGGCAGAGCAGCAGGCAGAGAGAGAGGGGGAAGCAGGCTCCCCGCTGAGCAGAGAGCCTGATGCGGGGCTTGATTCCAGGACCCTGAGATCACGACCTGAGCTGAAGGCAGAGGCTTAACCCACCGAGCCACCCAGGTGCTCCAAGGGCTCAGTGTTTCTACGTGAAAATGGGAAAAATCGTACATCCTACAATGTGGGACTCGGTAGTGGCCCCAAAAGAGAGAAGATGAGCCTCTTGGAATATATCTGGCTGGAGACATACTTTGGAACTTTTCTGTGCAAAAGAGAGGGAGCCCTGGGGAAGGTTTATCCTTGAGGATTTCTTAGGACAAGCTGCCATCTGAACAGGGCCTGTAGGAGGGTGCGGAGGCCTCCATGGGAGGAGGACGGGAGGTCAGAGGTGGGGAGACTGGTCCAAGGTAGGGGGGCTTGGCAAGTAGGGGCACCTTGGGGGGCGCAGAGCAGCTGAAAGAAACACAGCACTCCCCAAACCGTGGGTTCGGTGGTGCCCGTGTTGCTGGGTCTGTGACTCTTCTCCTTCACCCCTGTGTCCATCAGTTTTTCTCTCTCTCTGTCTCCTCTCCTTTTCTCCTACGTCACAGAGAATAGTGAAGCCTCCTCTTCCCATGGGTTTTGTGTTTTCTTTCCTGTTTAGATGGTGACTGGCATCTATCTGTTTATGGAGTCAGCAATCAATCCATCCTGTTTACTTGTCACTGACACAGTGCGTTGTGGTCAGTGAGGCTGTCCACAGCCCCCCAGGGTGGGGTGGGGACCAGGATGTTGACACACACACACAGGCACACACACTCAGCCATGACCAGGTCAGTTGGCCTCACCAGAGCCAGGAGGTCCTGGTCTGTTCTGCTCTGATGTCTGGGATGCTGTGGGCAGTCAGCTGGGCCAAGGTCATCTCCTCCACTGCTGAGCTCCATGGCCAGCATGCTTGGCTCAAACTCAGGGCTCAGGAACGATCTCCTGGCTGCAGCTGAGTGCTCAGAGCACAGTTCCTCAGAGGTTTTGGGGGGTGGAGGGGTCTTAGAAGCGAGAAGGACAGTGCCCAGAGAAATAACGTCAGAAGGCAGCTTGCTTAGCATGCCCATTTCTACACGAAGGAATTAGGAGCAGAGAAAGCAAAGGAATTGTGGATTGGGTCACCATTTACCACATTCCTTCTGCTCCCCTCTCCCACTTGGGCCCCTCCTTCCTAATTCATGTGACTTGAGACCCACACTTTAGTTTGTTTTTCTTGGTTTCCCCGAATCCAGTGCAGTGGCACTGGTCAGGACTGGTTAGACTGGAGATGGACAAGGTTTCCTGGGGTTTGTGGTGTGAGTGGGGAGAGCAGCAGGGGTCAGGCCAGACCTGTGGGGAGACAGGGGGTGGTGTTGATGGACATTTAAATCAAGGTCTGGAGGACCCAAGGCTAAGAAGATGATGCCCCCTGTTTTCCAAGGTGCTGTCCCAGGACCTGACTTCTAAACTCTGAGCATAGGGCCCAAGCACGCAAAGATTGTCAAACAAAAAAAAAAAAACAAGGAACAAACAAAATCCACATAAGCCAAGAGTCTAGGCGGATGCCCTTTGATGCTTCCAGAGGATTCTCGGAATTCCTGAGGTCATCTGGAGCTCACCAGGGTCTGCCTCATGGCCTGACTGTACACTGTACACCTACTAGACAGACCTGGGCTTAGGGGAGGGCCGGGGGCTCAGCAGTGCCACTCACTCTCAGGGTGTGTGACTGGGGCCCACGCTCTGGGAACAAATGATTCCTTGTTTGTCTGAGATTCATACTGAACTGAGTGCCCTGTATTTTTCTTTGCTAAATCTGCCAACCCTTCTAAGCCCTCCAAACGTTGGTCCCCACCCTCAATTCCTATCTAGAGGCCATCAGTAGCAAACTCTGCAATATTCTGAAGTCTGGGATTTCACCTCAAAAATTCACATAAAGTTGAAGCCCACCTGTGTGTTTCTACCCATGTTTTGCTCTAAAACAGCTATTAAATTATCCTAGTTAAAAAGCAAACCTCTCTCATGTACTCACGCTGGATTTTGGGTTAGTTAAGGTCCTGCTTAGCCTGTCAGTCGGCTTTCCAGTGGACGGAAGGAGCACTGGGGACCGTCTGCCATTGGCAATGGTGAGTGAGGAAAAGAAGGGCAGGAGAGTGAGATTTTCAAAAGGGGATTTGTCCCAATTTAAAGGACTCCATTTTTTGCCTCTCTATGCTGCCTTTTCAAGATGTTTTTCACAACATGGGAATCACTTTAGTTAAAAACATTTGATTCCCTTACATGGTAGGATAAAGGGTGGGCAAGCAGAGAGCCAGAGCCTCTAGAAAAGTGGAGAGGAGGCAAGACAGTACACGTCCCCTGAGAACAGTGAGGGGTGCTTTTAGAGCAGTGGCTACACACTGGGATGGCTAGGGTGCCCAGGTTCTCCTCAGACCCCTTACTTCAGAGCCTTTCAGTGGAGGGGCGGGGGGACCTGGGCATCAGTGCTTTCAAAAGCTTCCCAAGATATTCCAGTGTGTGGTTGAAACTCCTACCATTGCTTTGGAGATCTGCCACTCAAAGTCGGGCCTGAGGACCAGGGGCAGCAGTTCCAGCTAAATCTCAGGCCCCACCCCAGACCTGATGAATCAGGACCTGCAGTTTCACGAGGTCTCCAGGGGCTTGATATACCGTCTGAGAAGACCTGCTGGAGCACACCTGTTGGGAACCTCAGCTTGATGGGGGTGGTCACAGCGGCAGCTGGCTTTCTTCAGGGGGACCTGAGGGCCACTGGTGCTAGTCTGTCCATCAGAGCCCACTGCACTGTCTCCCGCTCCTGGATGTCTACAGTTGTAGGCTTACCCACACTGATGGAACTTGTATTCTGTGCCTGGGTCTATTCGTGTCTTTTCATCGATACATCCTCGTTCCATTGGGACAACCGTATGGTAGCCAAAGTTGTTGGCTGAAGAACAGGGACTCCTATCCTGGCAGAGAAACCTAAGGATGCCGGTCAGGATCTGTGGAGAGGACAGGCAGAAGCATACAGTGTGGCCTTGACTTCAGATGCAGTATTCACGTACTGCAAGGTTATGTAGGTCTGGTTTTGAGTCATGCAGTCTCTTGTTTAATTCTTTCTTCAGTCGGTTGGAATTGATGTAACTTTCAAAAAGCCTGGGTAGGTGAGGTTGTTCTTTGTCTCTATCGGTTGGCTATTGTCGCAACAGTGCTGTGTAACAACCACGAGACCTCAGTGGCATACAACAATTAGTATTCATTTCTCATGGGTATGTGTGTTGCCTGGGATGACTCTGCTGAGGTCCTGCGTCTACAAGTTGGCTGGGCATTTGCTGATCTAGGCTTGGATCAGATAGGTACTTTGAGATATGGTCTGGGAGAGTCTGAATGCCAGTCTGCTGCTTGAATGTTCATTCTGCAGTCCCGGGCTGAAGGGCAGTGGCTATGCAGGGGAATGTTTCTAAGGGAGGTGGAGGTGGAACCATGCAGGAACTCTTCAAGTGGAGGCTCCAAACAGACCTATTACCACTTCTACTTGATTTCACTCAAGCCTGACATTGGTGGGTGGGAAAATATACTCCACCCGAGTTGTGGCAAGAATATGGAGGCAAAATACTACACAAGGAAGTGAAGAATTGTGGCCAGTAGGTCAACCCACTGTATCTTCCAACCTGGAATGATGCTTTCTTGGGGATATATGACCCATCCCTTCCAGAACTTTAAAAAGCTCCCTCATAGTGGGGACTGCTGGCTGTTCACCAAAAATCACTTTCCTACCCATCCTGAATTCCCATCTTGAGTGTAATTCCCAGGCTTCCATGTAGTTAGGTGTGACCATGAGACTGGTTTTGGCCAATGGTGTGTGAGTAGAAGTGATGTCAGTTTTCAAGCTAAGGCTCTCTTCTGCTGCTGGCTTTGTGCAGATGACTGCAAGACCCTGATGGTTGCTGGAGGCATGTGTTGGAATGAGCCTTGATCC
>PISX010032698.1:0-15922 GCA_004024625.1 Mellivora capensis | reverse complement strand
GGAAACACTCTGCTCTCTGCATGATCTGGCTCTGGTCCCCTTGGGGTCGGTGCCTCAGGCCATCACCTGCACAGCCCCCAGCAGTTCCTGGGTCTGGCAGAAAGAGATCCCCTCTTTCCAGATGGCTTCAGCAAATGTCATGGCTTAATTCCAATTGGCTCTGATCTCACATAGCCCTGCACCAAACCTCCTGGGAATTTGAGGGGACTGTATCTAAGCCTGAGCAGCAAGCTCTGTCGCTGGGGAGGGGTCAATAATTCCACTTGTCAACAACATGCACTGAATGTGTAATGAATACATGATTAAATGAGTAAGTGAGTGAATTACTGACAGGCTGGATTATGGATTCACGGGAAGCCAGGTACATAGCATAGAGGGAGGTGTGTTTTTGGCTTCTACAGCTAGACGGTCCTCTAGTCTCTTGGCCCCAAAGGAGGCCCAAGCACGGGCTTGGGGAGGTGCTGCCTCACCTGCTCCCAGGGTTAACAGTCTGGCAGCAGGACGCAGACAGCCCAGCCCAGGCAGACACTGCCTGCTGCTGGAGGTGCACCCACTTTCTTTCCTGAGCAGATGCCTGCTGCAGAATCTGCCTCTGAAGGATTCAGATTCTGGACCTTCTGTCCCCAGAAGCTGAGCCCAGGAGCTGTCTGAGGTGCATGCAGTGCAGAGGACAAGAAGGGATGTCCACAAGGTGGGCTTGCTTTACAACCTGAATGTCAGATGAAGCATGGACAGTGTCCCTGATAAAGTGGTTCAGATGGGCAGGCCCTTCCAAAGATCAGAGCTCCAGGCTCTGAGCCCACAGGAATGTACATGGATGGTGGAGGGACCAGAGGAGATTTGAAGGATGTGTGTTGCTCTGAATGGCTCCCAGGCCCCTCATTGATGGGTTCCCTCATCCCTGTGCAGAGGGGGTCACCCCTAACACATGTCTGTTACTATTAACATCTGACTCTCACAATTGGAGGATCACAATGGGAACTGCACTCTGTAAATGTCTTTGCTGAAGTGCTGGGGTACACCCCTTTTCAGACAGCCTGGTCCTGCCCCGAGGGACCTTGCTCACATGACCCTATTCCTATTCTGGGCTTTGCCACATACACACCCTCCTTTCCATCTCCCACCTCCACTCTCCTTCCTTCTGGGAGCATTTCAAATGGAAATTTGATGTTAAACACACAAATTAGTAGAGAGATGCTGAATCCAAGTGCAGATTGGATGACTCCGTATGATATTTTGTGATCCATGACTAGAATATTATTCTTACAAGTAGACTCCTATAATTATGTGTCAGCTTTCTGACTGATCTTTAAGATTTGTCTTTATTAGTCAGCTATCCAAGCCAAAACCTGAGAGCTGCCTTTATGTCATTCTTGCCCAAAGACCCATCCCATTCAGTCAGCACACCAACCGCACATCCTTCAGGCCTCGTGAATTGCCTCTTCATATTTCTTTTTTTTTTAATTTCTTTTCAGCGTAACAGAATTCATAGTTTTACACCACACCCAGTGCTCCATGCAATGCTTGCCCTCCACTATACCCACCACCAGGCTCCCCCGACCTCCCACCCCCCACCCCTTCAAAACCCTCAGGTTATTTTTCAGAGTCCATAGTCTCTCATGGTTCATCTTCCCCCCAATTTCCCTCAACTACCTTCTCCTCTCCATCTCCCCATGTCCTCCATGTTATTTGTTATGCTCCGTAAATAAGTGAAACCATATGATAATTGACTCTCTCTGCTTGACTTATTTCACTCAGCATAACCTCTTCGTATTTCTTATCCAAAGCACAACACTTGTCCCTCTGCCTTCCATTCTGCTTACCTCCCATTCATTCCTCATGCCTGGGCCAGCATGACCCCATGGAAACCCCACTCATTTATCACTTTTACTGGCTGCTTCTTACCTTAGGGGATGGTCCCTAAGGACCGTGTAGCCCCTGGGTGTTGGTGTCTGCCTCCATCCAGTCTTGGCTCTCACCTGTTTCCTGGCATCAATCTTTTGAGAAGAAAGAGATTGGCTTTCTGGCAGAGGGTCCTTAGGATGACCGTGATCTTTGGCTCTTCTGGTTTTCCTCCTTCCAAAGCTCCCAGATTCAGGGCTGTCTGACACCTTCCACTTCTGGGACAGGTAGGGGATTTCATGATCCTAACCTCACACACTTGTATGTACCAATCCCCTTGACTTTCACACTGGGAGACACCCTGAGGCAGGACACTCTTTCCTGTTCTGGTTCCTGCAGGGCTTTCTTCCATAAAACTTTCGGGTTTATCTTACCAGCTTACACAGGGCCTCACAGGTGACACAGCACCTGGCAAGAGCTGGAGTTCATGGTCAAGGCCAGTTTCCACCCAGCCCAACTGGCTGATCTGCTTCACATTCTTCTGCCTTTATGCCTTCCACCAATGTAAGCTGGGGCCTGGTTTGTTCCCATCTGAGTTACGGACCAAAATCTGGATGCTGGCAGTGCTGGGGACAGACCTCTATGCCCGGGAAAAGACGTGACCCCTCCATAACCAAGGCACCCCTGGGGTTCAGTTTTGCAGTCATTTTCTTTTCCAGAAAACCATAAGGAATTATGTCAAGTTAATTGCCCAACTCTAGAAATAATGCATGTAGGGTATAGACTGGTATTGAATGGAGCTGGGTTTGGATCACAGCTTCCTTGTGGGAATCCAAGTGAACCCAGAAAAGTGGAGAGTCTCTCTCAGCATCTCGGGGTGCCCTCTGGAGCAATGACCTGAGGGTCAGTCCTGGCTCTGTCAGTGTGTTACTGTATGACATGGCTAGGTAGTGGTGTCTCCTACACAATGGGGTAACAAGGACTAGACCCCAGGTAAATGGCTTCAGAAACAGAGTCCATAAGAAGCATCCAGCAGGGCTACAGTCACTATTGGTTGGTTACAGTTACTATTGCTCAGCTTCTCTTTACCTCAGATCCCCACCCATGATGTGGGAATCTGCTGCTAACACCCCTCACAGGGCCATTGTTGAGAAGCTTGGGGAAACATCCTCACAGCCTTCTAGCTTAGTGGAAGCTCCTAGTCAGTGATGCTGGCAAAATTGTTGGGAATCCCCCCCATCGATCCATGCAGGAACATCATCAGAAAAAGGAAATGAGACCAGAATGGCATAGTGGGAGAGGGACAGTGTGTGTGTGTGTGTGTGTGTGTGTGTGTGTGTGTGCATGCCTATGTATTAGTGTGATGCTGTAACAGATTTCCTCCTGTGTTTTGGAAAGTGTGATGGCTCCTTGATTTCACGAGTTCAGTCGCTGCATACATACACCCATCACAGGTTGGCAGCTACCTCCTTGGCAATTGGTATTCCCTAGGGATTAATGTTTGGTGCCAGCTTAAATGTTAGAACCTTAATTAGAATATTCATTATGCTAATAGCATTGCAACATTCATCTTATGTATATTGGTGCATGAGAAGATATGATAATTCCATGTAACTTACTTGGGAGCAGGTAGGCTCGTGAGTCATGTGAAACATCCTTTTCCTAATCAGCCAAAACAGGAAGGAGGAGAAAATGAGCATTAACCCTGGACCTGCAGTGTTCCCAGACCTGTGTTAGGTACTGTGAAGATGGGAATCTCACAGAATGCTCACAGTCCCTCTGAAATAAGCATCACTAGCCTCTACATTTCATTGAAGAAGGACACAAGGTTGGGGCAGGAAGAAAGGTATCCCATGTCACAGCAGTGAGTTGGTGCTTAAGCCAGGAGTCAAGCCCAGGGCCCCTTCCTCTGAAGTGTGAATCAAGACAGACCTGTCTTGATCTGGCTCCAGGGATCTGGAGAAAGATCTCTGCTTCTTTCTCACTCCATTTTCACCTTCCTCACAGGAGGAGTAGTCAGACCAGCTGAGATGTTTGCAACACAGGTGGGAGTTTTCAGCAGGTGACTGAGCAAGGCAGACAGGAAGCACTGTTTAAATAAAGGCAGGAGTTCATCACTCAAGTTCTTTATTAAAGGAATAGAAATATGTTAATACAAACTAGAGGCAGGGTTCAGAATAATGGCTGGGTTCTCAGTCTTGGTAATTTTTAGGAGATCTCTAGTAGTGGTGTAGTCTTTTCTGTCACTGTGACTACAGGGCTCGGGGTGGGGGCCAGAAGAAGGGACGGAGTGGACCAAGAGGGGATGCACTGAAGATGTGGTCCTTCAACTTCCTGGGGCTAAACTCTGGATATGGTGCCTGGCCCCCCTCTAAGCCCAGGCAGAGGAACTGGAGGTGGCCCAGCCGAAGGACAGGAGTGGATTTTGGAAGTCCTGGCCTCCCCTTTTCATGACCAGGAGTGCTCATTCCTGTCTGTGCTTCTCTGCCCTCCCTTACAAGATGAGACCATGCCAGCCAGAATTCTTTCAGTTGAAAGTGACAGAAACTCTAGTAATTTGAACTGAAGCTTTATCTTGGCCTACAGATGAGCCTCCTTTAGGCAGTGAGAAGCTTGGCAGGCAGCCTCTGTAGACTTACTAGCCTCAGGTTAGAACTCTGGCAAAAAGAAGGCTATCCTCTCTAAGTAGTAACATCTAAATTTCCAAGGAAGGTTGTAGATGGCCTGTCCTGGCTCACAGCTTTACTCCTGGCCCTGTGGCCAAGAGGATGGGATTCTGTGGCTGATTTTCCTTCTTTTTCTTTCTTTCTTTTTTTTTGGTGGGGGGCAGAAGAATGTAGGGAACAGGGACACTGGGCAGACAATAGCTATTGATGTCTGGCAAGGAGAAGGAATAATCCTTGTAAATTCCAAAATAAGCCAAAACATGTTTGCCTCTTTCACCAGCTAAATATTTACAAATTTCTCCCAATACAAACTTTCTCCTTTCCTTATTTTCTTCACCCTTTAGTGTAAACAAAATTGTTTTCTAAGAAAGAGGGAGTTCTCTCTGTCTGATCAAGATTTCTCCTGTTAAAGATTTGTTTAACTGCTGACTGGCTTCTCTTCCCATTGGTGGGTCCAGCAGATCACGCTGCAAATCCCAGGGTGCCTGCCCAACAATCACAGACACCCAGAATGTAAAGGGGACTCTTCACCACTTCAGTCACAATTAGGCAAACTTAACTCCTCTCTAGCCCCCTGTTAAATTGTACCCAGAGGAAATGAGAACACACTTAAAATACTAAAGTTTATTATATAACTATCATCAAAAGCATTTGAAGCTATTTATTTCAAACACACACACACACACACACACACACTCACACACACACACACACACACACGACAAAGCAATCAACCAACCCAACCAGCAAACCAGAACAGTGACAGCAACAACTCAGTACATTTAACCAAGAGATGGAAATAGAAACAAGACAGCAAAGAAGTGAGTAGATGGGTAGAATTCTGAGACTTAAGGTGATAAGAGTGACCATGATTCGAGATCACACCAGCTCTGAGGTTCTCGGCACGGTTCAGAGAGATGTCCTTTGAGAGCAAATCAGTTTCTCAGGGGCAAAAAAGGTTTCCCCCTCAAGATAGGCATTATCATACCCATCGTTACTAGCACTATGTCCCAAAAGACATTTCATGTCTGATTTCCTGTACAAACATCAATGACTGGCACCAGGGACTCTTTTCTGAACTGTAGAAATGGACGGCACATGGAAGTTTCTATTGATGGAAATACAAGTTGTGAATTTGAGGACTTCTGCCTGGTCTGACTGGGTCCAAATGCAGAACTCATTTGGGGGGATTGGAGGGGCCCTTGTTCTAGAAACTAGGATATGGTTATACATGTCCATAATTTTTCAGTTCTAGGCCCATAGGTCCATCTACTGCCTGAGTGATTTCATGTCCCCACATGAGGCCAAGTGACATGTCCCCATTCTGAAATATCTGGATGCTCTCAACGTTCTTCAAATGCCACTTCTGGAAACATTTTCTAATTTCTCCCCAGGCGAGCCTGTCTTCCTCACCACACTCAGGCCTCTGAGAGCTCACTTCATCTGCATCCACCTTGCGTAGGGCCTGGTATATATCACAATCCTTTAGCAAAAGTTTGTCTAATGCATGGAGAATAGCTAAAGGACAATGGCTTTTTTGAAATATGAAAAGAGACAATAGTTGGGCAAATTTCAGGTGAAATAGCCTACAATCTTGAATTACAATCTTTTTTTGAAATACAATCTTTTTTTTTTTTTAATGCACCAGTGATGAGACAGATAAGAAGGTATCTGCCAGGGGAATCAGAAGTAGGAACTTTCCAAAGGATTTAATATAATACTTTTATTTAATCCATTCATCTAAAGAGAGCTGAAATATTGGTTATTTTGGAAGAATCCATCATCCATTGATGAAATTTGGAATGCCTTTCAAGGGCTAGTGCAATTCTAGGCATTGGAGACCTACCAAGGATGAGAGGGGAAACACACACACACACACACACACACACACACACACATCAGCTTATAGTGGGGAAAGAGGCATGATCAAACAGATAAGGTCATTTCAGGCAGTGATAAGTAGTGTGAAGAAAATTTCAAATGCAGGGGGAGTGGGGAGGGGCAGCTCTAATTTGAGAGGCATGGAGGAGAAGAAGGCTCTGGAGTTGAGACACGAATGGGAGGAGAGGGGGTCATATGAGGATGGCGGGAGAACATCCTCAGGAGGCTGAGACACACATGAGCCCCAGGGCTGGAGTGAAGTTGGTCTGTGCCAAGGACAGAAGGCCAGCATGACCTTTTGCAAGATGAAGCAGCCAAATAAGTCAGATGACCAGGAAGACCTGTATTCAAGGCAGGGTTTGGTGGACTCATTGATTTGAAGTTTATTCTGTATATGTAGGAAAGTTCTGGAAGGACCCTCTGGCAGGTTCTTGCTATAAGATTCTATGCTGGGGAGTGGCAAGATCTTACATAAACTTTGCCAACATTATACTGGATGCTGTGTGGGCCACAGCCTGAGGCAGGTGAGGGGATATGGGTACATGAGATGGAAGTGTGGCAGTCACTTAGGCTAGCATGGATGGCGATGGCCACAAGGAGTGGGACAGTGAAGTGGTGTGGGGAGGATGGTGGACAGCACTATTCTGGGGCTCCCACCCATTGGACCCACTGCTTCTAAGTTTCTGGCTAAGCAGCTGGTAGATGGGGGTTGGTCCATCTTATTAGAGAGAAAAGTCAAGGGGAACACCTGGGTTGGCAGGGCTGGCTTACAGAGCAGGGGGTAGCTGGAAGGGCCACTGAAGAGAGTATTCTGACCATGATGCATTTGAGATGGCTGCTGGATAACAACATTGGTTATTACTCAGTACAGGCTGCTTCATTACAACTGTGTTTTTTAAAAAGTCTTGGAATACACTGTATTCTACTTCTTTCATGGCTGTCTTAATTTTATTTGACTTCTAGGCACTGAATGTGGCTTCATCCATCATGACACCACCTTCCTTTTATGTTTCATTCATCCTTCTCTTTCAATTTACTTTGTTTCCTTTCTGTTGCTTTAGAGGAAAAATAATAAACCTTGTCATTTTCCATTGCCCTAGGTACCATATTTCAATATAAAAAATGTCTGCAACTCATTCATTGTCTTGTTCATTCATCCAAAGGTCATTTACTGACCTCCCAGCTGTGCACGAAGCTAACATAAGATGTTGAAACGGGTGGCTACAAAGAAAAATAGAACAGAATATGGGATGATGGAGAGGTGGCCGAGGATAATAGTCAGGATATTCAGTTGCAAAAAACAGAGAACACAGAGAACCCATGGAGGACACAACCCTAGCAGATGCTGAGGGTGATTTCAAGGATCTCCCTGCAGAACAGGAAATTCATGGAGCAGAGGGGAGAGTGAGGCAGGCTGGAGCTAGGCTGAAAGAGCTCTGGTGCTGAACAGAGGAATTTGGACTTGGAGAAACTGGAGCTTGTCAAAGGGTAAAATGATTTTATACTACTCTCCCAGTGGTTCCCGGAGGACCAAAGGCTGCATAACCATCGGCACCTGCAATCTCGTCATCCAGGGACATGTTACCCCAGCTGTGACCCAGTCACCATGGGAACAGAGCTCACTCTCTGGACCCCTGTTAAATTAACCTTGGCTTCCAACTCTAGAAGGAATAAATTATTAAAACTACCATCAGTGGTAAGATTGCTCACTGCTTTCTATGGCCAAAATACAGAGGTTCCATCTGCCAGCATTTTGAAACAAGCATTCCACTTTTTACATCTGGACAGACCCCACCTTGGTGGAGATACAGAAATCCCTGTGTTAATGGGATTGGTGTGATGCGTGTGAGTGCATGTGCGTGAGTGTGACCGGGTGTGAATGTGTGAAACTTTGTGCATGCGTGTGCCTCAAGGTAACTCCTCTGGTGGCCGGATCCCATATACTCTGAAAGAAATCCTGTCAAAATAAAGACCAAATGCTTGTAAAGACAATTCAGAAGCCAAGAGAAGGGCTGTTTTTGTCGTCGGAATGTTTTCAGGAGGTTTAGAATGAGCCATGTCAAGAAGCAAGGCTGGGCATGAAAACAAAGACCTCTGTTGCAAACCTGACATGAAGGGCATGTCAGCCATAAATATTTAGCATTAGGAAATGCAAGTATTTATTAAAAACACGAGGCTTTCTGGGCCTATTGTGCTTAATGTCAACCCATGTTAGCATATACGGCTTTACCTTTCAGAGAAAAGGTTCAATAGCCTGTGTTTAGTGAGATCTGTACACCTACAAGCTGCAGATGGTTTCATTTTACAAGAGATGAAACTGCATTTGGTGGAACCAATTAACTATAAAAATACCACCATCTGCCATTTATTCTAATATAAAATGGTTTGGGCAGATGCTGACATCTTTCAAGATGATTGATTCATCCCTGACAAGAGAAGATGAGCAGAAGCTTCCAGCTGCCCACTGCTCAGACAATACCAGTTTATAGGTGCAAACACCAATCCAGGCTGCTTGATGTGGAGGGGCCAGGTGAATGGATGGCGCTTTAATAAGGACCGGCCGTGAATTTCTAAGCACATTCACTGTCTTCTCCCCACTCCTCACCACCCTTGACTTCTGGCCCCTATTTTTGCTGGAAGAATGTTCTACACACAAGCTGCATTCTATTCAGTGGCTGATGTCCTGGCACTGGGATCACTGGGAGGCGTCTGTTTTAGTGTCAAAAACGTTCAAATGCTCTCACCATGGTGCTACAGTTGTGTATAGATTTATTTTTTCACAGCAGGCTGTAGGATTTCATTAAAAAAAATATGTTGTTTACAAAAAAACCAAGTGACATGTTACAGACTGACTTAGAAACAGCTGTATACCTAGCGCTCCAACATTGATGCCCTTTCCAGAAAAGTATGCATTTATACCTTTGGGTAGGGATGTTTTCCTAACTATTTTTTTAAAACAACCTGAATACTTCGAGAAGGGAAATTTAGACATCAAGACATTTACTTGGTGCTATGTTTATAAAATATACATCTACTTAGGTAGGGATTGTTAGATGCAAAATGATTTATCTTCTCTGATAGAATTAAAGCTAGAGGTGAAGCTGGGTTGTTTTTTTGTTTGTTTGTTTGTTTGTTTTTCTTTTTGTTTTTTGTTTTTTTCCCCATCTGCTTCGTTGCATTTTTAAATATGGGAGTTCTTCATGGATGGTTAAGCCAAGTGATTTAAGACTATTTCTTGATATTATTTTCAATTACATGCAATGAGCCTGTGCATATCATAACACACTTGAGCTGCAATTATGTGGGCATATAATTGTGCATGTTTGTGTGCTCACAGATAATTTGGTTATTTTTAATCAGGCGCTCACCCACTTATTTCTTTTCTATTTTCTGTCGTCCATTTCTTCTGATGTCTTGTCTGGTCCTCAGAATAGGAGCATTAGCTTTTGTCTGTTTCTCTACCAGCTATTTAAGTGACCCTGGTAGTAAGTGTTACTAGAAACTTCTTTCTGTTCACATTATTAGCATCTTTTCTCTCTTCTCTTACTTATACTTAATTCTTGACAAGCTTTTCATATCCTGTCCCACTCTTTTTACCCACCACCTGTCTGCTAGCCTTCTTGATACTGTTTGCTATCTTATTTCTCTCAGTCCTACAGATTTGGGGTATACTAGGATTTACCTTTTCAAAGCCATAGGATACTCTGAGGGGGTAGTTTCCTTCCTACTTCACCTCGCCTATCCCCACACCCTTCTTCCCAAACTATCACCTCTTTCTCTATCCTTCCCTCCTGTTTCTCTCCCTTTTTAGAGTGACTAATTGCTGAAAGCTTAAAACACGAAGAAGAATAAGATACCATTATGCATATAATTGTGTCCCCTCTTTCCAGACAAATTCAGATGTTGAAATCCTAACTCCCAGTACCTCAGAATGGGAATATATTTGGGGAGAGGGTCCTTAAAAAGTAATCAATTTAAAGTGAAGTCATGAAGGCTGGCCCGAGTCCAATCTGACTGCTGTCCTCATAAGAAGAGAAGTTTTGGACAGACTCAGAGAGGGAATCCCAAGTAAAGAAACAAGGAAAACATACCTGTCCACAAGCCAAAAGGAGAGGCTGGACCACATTCTCCCTAGTGGCCTCAGAAGGAACCAACCCTGCAGACGGCTGGGTCTCAGACTTATGGTCTCCAGAACTGTTAGAGAGTAAATATCTGTTATTTAAGCCCCTCAGTCTGTGGTACTTTGTTACAGCAGCCCTATAAAACTAATACAGAGCCTGCCATGCCCTCGCCCCCTACCCTGGATGGGTGGCAAAAATGCAAAGACCTGTCACGACACAGTGACAGGAAGTCTAATGAAGCTGGTAGCAAGGCAGAGTTTAGGCCTTCTGAAAGAGCCAGGAAGGCTTCTTGGAGGAGGAGGCATGAATGTAACAACTTTAATGATGAGGAAGGAGTTTTCAGGCAGGAAATTGGAAGAAAGTATTCTGGGTAAAGGGAAACTCATGCAAACTTAGGAGGGAGGGAACATGTAGGAGAACTGTGGTTACAGGTGTTTTCTTATTACTCAGATAATGATGGTGCCTTTCACTTACATTTCCTGCCTTCAACGACATAGCCTTACCTTCTGCCATGAATGAAGGATGTTCCCCATTCACTGGGCAAATACACTTGTCTCTGGAATCCAAGGTAGTGTTTCTAAACTTGGACTTAAAATGGGAGTGGATCATGGGTGGTTTATCTCTCTGCACAACTTTCTGGTTTAAAACAATCATATATGATTGTGTCGCCTAGCTCTGTGGCTTGGCAGAGCTCTGTCAGGCAGTTGTCCCCTAGTCCCTCATGTGCTAGCAGTCAGATGATGAGTGGAACTGGAGTTTATCTGGAAGCTTGACTGGTGGGGTTCCTTGGTGGGCTACTTCGCAAACATCTGGCATTTCACGCGATGGCTAGAGCAGCCACAGGTGCTTGGCACATCCACACTGCTTCTCCACATGATAGTTGGGGCTTCCTTGCAATGTGCCCCCTGGCCTGGCTTTCTCCAGAACAAGGCTTCCTAGAAAGAAAGGCAAAAATTTGCACCCCAACCCCTGAAGCCATGCAACAGTGTTTCAGCCACGTTTTATTTACCATGCCAGCCAAGATTCAAAGTGAGGGGGGCTTCAGAAGAGCAAGATGTTGGGGATGTGTGGTTAATTAGAGAGTTGCCACATGAGCATTTTTTATGTAGTAACACTGGGTTTGTGCCGGGTTCCATCTCCCCTGTGGTAGCTAGCTGACTCTGTGAGGTCATAGTCAAGAACTTGAACTGTAGTGGGCACCACGAAGTAGGTTTTCTTTGTCTGAGAACACTGGACCCAAAGATTCTCAGCTTTAGTAACTAAGTCTCCTTAGCTAGAGCAGATGATTGCATGCAGGTGTCGCAGCCCAGAGCTCCAACCGAGTGTCCATCTGGAGCTAAAGTTGACAGGAAATGGCGATCAGAGAGTATTCTGGCTGTTTTGATTGCTACAAGTTATTCCAAGGCATAGGGGGTATCCTTTGTGAAGCCACTAAACCTACCTCTAATGAATGAGGACCCATTAGCATGACCATTCTCCTTGTTTATAGGGAGTACCTATGAGCACCTGATTCTATGACCCATGAGTCATGATGAAGGAGACTTTAAGGAAATCTTCTCTGAAGCCAAAGCAACTGAAATGTAAGTTAAGGTGAAAAGTTAAACTGGCTGCTAACCCTTTTTTGAATTATCTTTCAATCCTAGTTAAAAGGATTAATTCTTCAAAGCAAGGAGACTTGTTGGCTAAACAGTTGTAAGAGCCATGGACAGAGGCAGGGACAAGACATTTGTGTTTCAAGTTGTGGGCAGAAAGAAGGCAAGCATGATCTGAACGTCCTGTATGCAGCTTCCTTCCTGGTCTAGCACACCCAACCGGGTCTCCTGGCATCACTCTGTCCACAGCTTCTTTAATGGCCTCCCTAATTTGTACCATTTCCCCTGCAATATTACTTTTCATTTTTGTCTTCTGCAAGCAAATTTCTTCTACCATATGCTCTTTTAATTCAAATTCTGGTGCATGAATGTCTCATGTAGTAAGTGGCCCCATCTCTGGAGGCTTGGGGAAGCTGAGTGCCATGTAACCCATGAAGCTGTGTCAATGGGAAAATCTCTTTGGACTGGTCTGATAACTTGGATCACTCATTCCTGATTAAAAATAGCACAGGTCCAGAATATTTTTGTCCTTTTAATAGGAAGGCCATACTGTTTGCTCCTAAATTGCATCAAGCTTGCATGTCTGTTAGGGGGCAAATTACCATGCAATATGTTTTGAGAAGTTCAGTTCCTCTGAGTGGAGGACCTCAAACTTTGAATCTGGCATGTGAGGGCTGAAATGAGGAATGGTAATTTTTAAGTCCCCCATCACCAGGAGTAGAAGTTTCCCAGGGTTGGCAAGTTGACAAGATGTTGATGATCCTCACTAGTAAGTATTACTGGGAACATCCAAGACATGCTTGCTTTCAAATATGTGCCTTGTCAGTGGAAAAGTTGGCTTCCATCTGCTCCATGTCACCTTACCTATGCTGCAGGTAAAGGGATGGAAGGGCCAAGGAATGACAACCCACTCCACAATGCTGAGTTCCTGAGTCCGAGCTAAAGAAGGACATGATTTCAATTTGGGGCAGAACTGTAGCATTGTCCTCTCTGGAAACTGTCTGATACAGTGATACAGTTTCCTTCTCCTCTTTGTCTCATTGACCAATGTCATTAACCCTTTCCTGTCAGTGCCTCTTCTATAGGCTTCCCCTCCCAGAAAGCACTTCTGGAATTCAGAGCTCTTTGGACAGATGCACTGGGTAGTCTGTGTGTGTGTGTGTGTGTGTGTGTGTGTGTGTGTGTGTGTGTGATATCTGCCATCTGGAGGGTTGCCATCTGGAGGGTTGGCTGGACCCAACTTCATTATTCATTCAAAGTGAATGGTGGTGGTTGACCCAAGGCTGTGAGTTCAAGTCTGCTATGTCAATAACTTGATAGGAGGAGGTATTCTTTATGGACCACCATGAGCCAGGTGCTTTCAAACCTCTGAGACTAACATGGGTTCTCTTGTCTTAAATTCCCTTCTTTCCTTTGTATACCTGATACTATACTACTTATTCCTAAAGAAAATCCCACGGTGACATTTGAGTCACCTTCCCTGCCAGCTGTACATCTTTGTGTGTACGGATCTCCACGTGGCAGATGAACATGATCAACAATGGTAGTGTTTTGAACATTTTTGCTTCTAATGTCTTTATGGTCTTAGTTGGTTCACTCCTCAATCTTTGTATTTCTGAATGACTTTCACATAGAAACTCTTCTAATCTTTTGGGTTATTTTTGTGGCCTTTCTCCTGGTTCTCTTACATCTTTCTGTAGAGATGTTCACCAGAACATCATGGGTGTTTCAGGGGATAATTAATTCATTTGCTTTTTCACAGAGATTTAATATGGTATTGTTTAGTTTTTAAAAGAACTATGTCCACTGGGTAATGGTTGACAGATGCTTTTTGTTTACATTATGATCATCTTTCATAGTTTTGCTTGCTATTTAAGAGGGCAGAAACACCTTGAACTTTCAAGAAATAGCCCAGGGTGCTTAAACACAGCCATTTTCCAAGAAAGGATTAGAATCAGAGACAGGGGCAGGGTCTGGGGAAGGGTCAGCGGCACAGGAAGGGGCAGAGGAAGGGGCAGGGGTCCTGGAAGGTAAAGTGCAAGGGGCAGCGGCAGGGAAATGGGCAAGAGCAGGGGCAAGGCCTGGGTCTGAATCAGGAATGGGGGCACAGGCAGGGACAGGGAATGGGGCAGGGTTCCTGCCTGAAGGGGCAGGGGTAGAAGCAGGGTCTGGGGCCATGGCAGGAAAAGGGGCAGAGTCAGGGGCAGGAGCAGGTGTAGAAACCAGAGTAGGCACTGGGTCAGCCGAAAGTACAAGAGCACAGTAAGGGACAGTGGAAGGGGTAGGGGCAGGATCAGGGACAGGATCTGGGTCTGGTACAAGAACAGGGGCACAGGCACTGGCAGAGTAAGGGTCAGTGGCACTCACAGGGGCAGGGTAAGGAGAATTGGTCCTGGAAGGGGCTAGGGAAAGGGAAGGGGCTGGAGCTCAGTCAGTTGCCCTGGCAATGGCTGGTTGAGGATCCCTGGAAGGAGCTGGGACTGTGGCAGGATCCAGGGCACAGGCCAGGACACAGGAAGGGGTAGTGGCCTCAATGGGCGCAAGTGAAGGGGCAGGATTAGAAACAGGAATTGGGTCTGGGGCAGTACCGGGGGCACAGGCACAGGAAGTGGAAGGGGCAGTGACCCTTGCAGGGACAGAGGCAGGGACAGGGGAAGGGGAAGGAGAATTAGTCCTTGCAGGGGCTTAGTCAAGGAAAAGAGCAGGATATAGACCCTGCCAGGACCACTACCCCTTCCCATGTTCCTCCCTGTGTCCCTGTTCCTGCTCAAGACCCAACCCCTCCCCCTGCTCCTGCACTTCCTCATGCCCCTTTCCCTGCCCTTCCAAGGGCTGCTGGCTCTTTCCTTGCCCACTGAGTCTTCACCTCTCCCTTCCTGTGGCCCTCCTCCAGTCCCAGACCCAGATCCTGCACCTTCACTGGCTCCTCCCCCTTCCTCAGCTCCTGCCTGTGTCCCTGTCCCTGCTCCAGTCCCCGCACCTGCCCCTTCCAAGGCCCCTTGCCCTGCCCCATCAAGGACCATGGCCCCTTCCTTTGCCTCTCAAAGGGCCACTGACTCTTGCCCTGCCTCTGCATGTGCCCTGGTTCCTGCCCTGGACCCAGCACCTGCCCCTTGCTCCTGCCTTTTCCCTTGCCTCTGCCTGCACTCCTTTTCATGTCCCTGACCCAGTTCCAGCCCTGGATCCTGCGCTGGCCACTACTGCTAACCCTGTCCCTCCCCTTGCTCCTGTCCATGCTCTTGCATCTGGCCCTGCTCCTGTCCCGACCCGATACCAAGCTCTGCCCCTACACCTGCTCCTGTGGGGCTCCAGAGACACAGCAAGAGTCCACTGCTCTGCGGGGAAAGCTCCCTGTTCAATTAGTCTCAGTTCCATTCTCTGACTCTGCCGCCCTGACAGAATGTTTCATCCCCTCCCCCTGTGTTCTTTCTGGTACATAGTCACTCAGATAGCAGCTTTCAATGTCCTATATGCTCTCTACTATCTATTTTATATACTATTTTTTTTATTTCTTTTCAGCGTAACAGAATTCATAGTTTTACACCACACCCAGTGCTCCATGCAATGTGTGCCTACCATAATACCCACTACCTGGCTCCCCCAACCTCCCACCCCCCACCCCTTCAAAACCCACAGGTAATTTTTCAGAGTCCATAGTCTCTCATGGTTCATCTCCCCCCCAATTTCCCTCAACACCCTTCTCCTCTCCATCTTCCCATGTCCTCCGTGTTATTTGTTATGCTCGGCAAATAAGTG
Organism: Mellivora capensis; assembly: GCA_004024625.1. Lineage (NCBI taxonomy): Eukaryota > Metazoa > Chordata > Mammalia > Carnivora > Mustelidae > Mellivora > Mellivora capensis. Next base: position 64 of record PISX010032698.1, on the reverse strand, counting down.
AAACCATATGATAATTGACTCTCTCTGCTTGACTTATTTCACTCAGCATAATCTCTTCCAGTCC